>JBDJHY010233237.1:0-30962 GCA_039654485.1 Withania somnifera
TTTTTGCTGGAAATCTTTCTTTTCTTCTTGGCTTGCCTTTTCTTCACTTGTTTTCTTCCATTTGCTCATATTTTCCTGAAAAGATGCTAATCACATTGGTTAGTAGTATTCCATCATATTCAATACGAAAACATCATGTATTATGAAATTATTCTCAAAACAAAGTTAATTAGTACAAGTTATGTGGCTTTCTGGCAGGTAAATCTGCCTGTGATCAGAAGAAGGCCCTTTATAGAGGCTTATTTCGTTGATCGGTAGACCCTTATTCATCTCGGAGGACCCCTGGTCTCTGGGCGATCCCTTGGCTCTAGCAAGAACAAAATAATACGGAAAGCCTAGAAATGCAGCAAGAGTCCAATGAACACAAACCATATATGGGATATTCCTGATAGGATTTCTCAGATCCAATAGAATCGATGAAACAAACAAAGAAGATCATTCGAGTATATAATGTTGAAACAAAGAGGACCAAAAAGAGATTTCATAATGCTTAAGGAAAATTGAACCTCTGAAATGAGTCCAATCAACAATGGAAGCATATGAATAACTCTAACAACCCGAATTATACATTCCAAACCTTATAAAAGTGTCAGAGATCTAATTCGTTGCTGTAATCTTTGAAAGTTTACTAAAGTCAAATTTTCAACTCAAAAAAAGCCAAATTTCCAAAAAACTATCTCAAATCATAAATGAAAACCCCAGGACTTGGATCAAAGGTCCTACTCTAATAAAGTCAACATTCCGGGTCTAAAGTAAATGTAAATTGGATTATGAGATTGTGTTTTATAGATCACTCTTGAGTTCCACTATTTTGAAGTTAGGACTTTAAAATAGGGAAATTGAGAAAATGAGCAATAGAATTTCTAGGAACCGAACAATCGGTCCCAGCAAGTCGTAAATGACTTGAGGAGGCAATATTAAAGCTCTAGATATAGAAACCACACAAAGAGACAATAATGGCTCAGGATAGTCATTATAACATCCATCACTAAAAGGACTTTTGCTGGTGAATGTTAAGAAAGATATAATGCCTGAACACTCGAATAACCCCACCCTTAAAATTACCTATCGAAACTCCATCACTTGAATTCCCTGGACCCCGGCTAAGCATAAACCTTACTAGGAAGTCTATCAACATAACTACCGCTTCCAAAGCCATGTATGGATTAAACAAAACTCATAGAAGCGTGGAAGAAGATTCTAAGACATAACACCGCAAATAACTGCAGGAAGGACAGTTGAAGGCTAGAAGCTTTAGAGTGAAATACAACCATCCAGACAACACTACCAAAATCGGAAGAACCTTCAAGAACCTCAAGTATCACTAGATTCCCACATCTCTTTGGTCGTAGCTAAGACCACCTGTCTATTTTCCATGACCATGAATTTAGGATTAAACCCAGAATGACTATTTGTACCTGGTGAACCAGAATTAAAAAAAAAGACTACACTGAAAATTCCTCTAAGAAAGAACACCTGAACCATCAGGAAGGAAGCACCCAGCTAAACTCTACCATCCCAACAACAATATTAATAACCTCCGGATCACAACTATATCATTTAACCTCTACCACTTCACCTTGAAGTAAAATATAAAAGAACATGGTGATGCATTACCCTTAAATCGGGTATCTAAGGACAATGGCCACTATAGAACTAGAAGGGAAAACCAACCACCAGCTATCCATATTCTCCCAAAACAAATGAAAAAACATCACCAGACCTCAATATACCCCTTACTCCCACATAAGAAACACAACTAGGAAACTAAAATCACAAGTCCATACTAAACCACCGCTGGAAAAAAACATTTATGCAATCTAAACTAGACCAACTTCAAGAACCTAATATCCCAGAAATATCACCATAAACAAATGATCAAATCATAACCCAAAAAAACCTCCCAAGGTCTACACTAGTTAATAAATCTGAATCCATCATCAAGATCCACCAATAAAAAGTAACCCCTACGGAAGAGGAACACAAATGAACAATATTAAACACTCAGGGTATAAAGAGGGATAAAACTTATAACCAATATCCAAGAAAAAAGGTTCCTAACCAGTCAAATAAGAGGCACAATCAAGATGTCACTGATGCAACAACATAATAAACAAATCACAGACAAGCCATGGGAAAAAATAAAATCAATAAACAAGGCCCATGGCATAGCATAAACAATACAGCTCTATGTAACTAAATGGGATAAGTAGGGAAACATACCGAAATACAAACTAGTTTCGATAGGAACTCACTTGGAACACCCTGCATATCATTATTGATCAAAGAAAGAGAGGTATAAGGGAGGATCTACTAAGAAAAATGAATAGAACACCACCGATAACAACTAAGGAACTCCCTTTCTAACAATTCAATCAAACACTACATAAGAAGTACATAAATGACTACAACTAGAAGCTTCTATAATTTTCTGTAGAGGTGGAGCTATAACTACTGCTATATGAAAACCCCTCACTGAAGCAACCCCCAACATAATCCTACAAAGCCCCATACTCATCAGAACCCCTCATATATCTAATTTTGGCATGGATTTGAGATGCATTACTATGGCTACCACATCCTTGAAAATCAAAAGAGAACCGTAACGGATATAACTAGAGTTATGGAGACTCTGCACACTCTAGATGATCAACTTATAAGGCCTCTAAAATCCCTCTCAATTATGCAAACCATATAATAATCCATGGGCTCAAAACTATTCAATGTTATCTCCATACCAAAGCAACACATAAAAATAACTATTGGATCTTAAACCTATATTGGCACCCTAACTTAAATATGTGAACTCATCCTAAAAGCACTTCCTCATATCCCACAAAGAAATCTTGGCAACAAGGACTTTCAGAATTGAATCTGGAAGTCTATCAAATACCCAGTACTCCTTTGGAATCACACATAGTCTAGATATTATCAGCTAAGCTACTGTTGGCACGGGTAATACCTTAATTACTAAAACTATTGGGATGGCTAAACTAGTAGATCATGGGCATCTTGTGCCACTCCCCAGATGATGTCTGGGCCCCTTCTAAGGATTATCCGCTCATCATAATTGATTATAGAGGTAATACATACTGACCCCTAAGAGAAACCATCATTGATGGAGCTAAGTACTGGACTACTAACCGTGGAAGAGTCAGATACATCGACTCGGTTGAAACTCGAACTTCCAAACACACATCAACAATCCTCTACCTCAATCTAAAAGGGGGCCCTTATCTTGGATTTTTTCAAAAATCCTTGCTGCTGGATAGGACTGTCACTTCCACTTGTAGAAGACTTCATGAGAATCATCAATAATTAAGATCTACAGAAATCAATAATGACATAAGGAAAAAAGGGAGCCAACAAATGATAATTTCCTAAATGCATTATGTAGTCTTCCAAAGATAGGATGTAGATATCTCTGTACTGATCAACAGGACCCAAAAATATTGATGAACCAAAGCTCTAGTACCACATTGACATTAGTATAAAACTTGGGTCATGATGACATCTAGCAAATCTACCAGTAGACAAGCCTAAACCCCTACCCAAAAAAAGACAATAGGTTGAACATCTATACTATACAACATCACGTAAAAATAGTACCAGAGGCATATAAATATAGAACATGATATACTCTACACAATACAACACAAAATACATATCGTCTCTGAATAAAGCAAGATAAATCTGCTGCTGATGGATAAGGGAAACCTGAATGCCATGGTCTTACTGTGGTCTATGATGACTCCCAAAGGTACTGTAATGCACGAGCAATGTTCTCAGAAATAACCCACACTAAGCCTTACATCACAAAAAATATGCTTAAGTGTAGTATGAATATAAATAATAATAAGTACCTAGCATGCTTCATAGTTCAATGAGGCTCACATAAGATACAAAAAAAAAAAACATCAAGATCTATCTAACAGTCAAGGAAATAAGGGAAAATATAGTAGTAAAGGGTACATAAGGGAACCAACTATCTAACAAGAAGATGATAAGAAGATAGTCTAACAAAAGAACAAGCTAATGAGTACAACAACTAAGAATAGAGATCACACACCTGGACCACTAGTTGAACAATAATATTAAAGGAGATACACTATACAATATAAATAATGTAATGCTACTCAGATCTATATAGTATGAGCTTAACATATAAGGCTAGGTTTGATAAAGAAAAAAACACTACACAATCATACGAGAGAAACTACTAAAAAAGGTAAAGTAAATACATCGTAACACATACCTGGATCTCCAGCACAGTAACTAGGAAAATATAGTCTAAAAGTTATTATTACAATGGAAGTAAGTATTAAATTGAACAATGTACACTACCACAACATGTTAAATATAGTATAACCAAATAGGGATACAAATAGAACACCGAAACACCACTCAAATGACCATAGGGTACACAAAATAAAAGAAAAACAATAAAAACCTTGATGACCCCCCTTAAAGACCAGCTAAATACATACTTGGAACCAAGAACCAACGTCCCTATGGGTATAATCATACACAAAGATACAATGTATAGTGGTGCTGGAAAAGTAAATCAAATTCCCGTACACGCCCTTCGCAGAATTACCCATGGAAGGAAGGACCCACAACAAGAAAGATCTCTCTATACCTCTATATCCCCATATAGTTCTCCGAGACCAAGGAAACAAATCTTGTTAAGGAAACATTCTCCCATGTACATAATCATCATAATAGTAACAAATATCTCACAATAGTTAGGGAAAAGATGCCAAATCCTGGGCTTAGCTTGTATAGAATATCTCAATTAAAAAACCATGGGTTGCCATCATACAAGAAGTTCCAGTTTCATCAGTGACTATTTTACAAAATAATTTTTATTCAAGTGAATGATTATCTCCATACTGTTGGCAGTCATGGAAGGTATAAACATAGTACAAAATGTTTTTTCTTATTTAAAGTTGGTTCTAGTTATCTCTTAAGAAAATATCTCCATACCGCATAATAGTCGTTGAAAGTATACATATAAATAGAAAGTTCTTACAAGTGTTAGTGTAATAAAAATATCGATTTATTAACATATAATTAAGCCAATTCTTGTAATATACAGTCAGTACTTCTTTTAGGTAACCAATGCATGCCCGCAACAACCACACCAAGAATATAAAGCCAACAAGAAAGTCCAAAAAATTTGACATACTCCATAGCTCAAAATCTATATACAACACAGTCTAGATCAGCTAAAAGCCACGAGGTAATACAATCTAATTTGAACAAAAGCCCGAAGGGTACCGAACATTGATTTGTGGCCTAAAATCCAAGCTGTAGTATGAAAATGGGATAGTGTAGCTCAATATCAATACATAACTTAAAGTAAACCTTATCAGTTCTTGGATATAATACAAATGGTCAAGAGTAGATCTGGATATACATATGAGTCCTCTAACAAGTATCAGAGATTAGGAGGGCACATATAATAGAAATACTATCCAACAGGTTCTATCTAGGGTCCTGGGTTCAACAACAAGATCTTTGAGGTAATCAAAATGATCTTAACCATAATATTATACCAACTAAGCATTACAAAGAATTGAACAGGGGTAATAATCACAATAAAGCTTGCAAGACTGCCTGCAGGATGATAACCGTACATTTATTAACCATGGAAACAAACAACAAAAATAAGATGAATAACATGGGAACACCAACCATAACTCTAGACCCCATATTCTATCCAAAATCATCAGAAGTACGATGTATGTGCTTAGTATAAGAGAGTTGTAACCAACCTAGAGTTCGACGAAGATATCTAAGTAGGAAGACAAAAGCTCAAACTTCACAAAATATCTAGAATGATCTCAAAAATATCAAATTCAATATATACTGATTAAAACATAAAGAACGAGACTCATATTACTGTAAAAAATCTCGGATTGAATTTCAAGATAATAACATGATTGTGGGTCCTATATCCTAAAATATATAGAAAAAAATTACTGATACATAAAGCTTAACTCGAAGAATGCATGATTCAAATTTAGGCTCAATCCTATAAGAAATGAAGGAGATATGAGACAACAAAGTTAAGGAATATAAGCTTTTATAATGAAGAAAATACACTAGAATAATTTGGAATCTACCCGGATAATTAAGAAATAAATGATCCTACATATTCTTCAATCTTTCATAATAAATTAGCACTTTGAATCAACAAAAATAGAGTTCTACAAAGAATTTTTTGGAGGTTTAACTAACAAGGCTCTTTATACCCTCGGTCCCTTGTATGATCCCTCAGCACCAGCTACAACAAATTAATTCGAAATGCCTAAAAATGCATTCGGTTTCTAATGAACACAAAGAATATATGGAATCTTCCTATAAATGACATCCCATAAGTAATAGAATTGATGATATGGCCACCGGATATCATTTGAATAAAAAGATAGTTGAAACTAAGAGCACCAAAAAGAGTTTAAGAAGGCTTTAGTAATCTCAACTCCTACGATAAGAGAGGCAGGTGGTATTAGAGAATCCAATGACTCTACTAGCCTAAATTTGACATTTTAAAGTTGAAAAGCTCAAACTTTAAAATCCAAATAAACTTAATTTCTAAAAACCAACTAAAATGGAAAATAAAAAACCCGATACTTGGAAAAAAGGTTTTACTAGGCCAAAGTTCGCTTTCTAGAGCTAATGGAACTATGGAAATTTAATCTGAGTTTGTTTGATAAGAAATCACTCTCGAGTTCCACTATTCTGAAGTTAAATTATCAAAATAGGAAAAATGAGATAATAAGCAATAGAACTGTTAGGCAACCAAACTACCGGTCCCAAAAAGACATAATAATAACATGGGAGTGTCATTAAACATTCTTTGATAGAGCATCAAATGACTTCTTATGACCTATAAGTAGTCTCTACTAGGGCAAGACATGTGATAAGGATAGACCAGGATACACTACATATCAAATATTTTCTTTTTGAACAGAGGACAATAAGGAGAATTTTTTTTTTCTTATAAACATATGTAGTATAGTGCAATCCATATGGCCTAAGCATACTGAATTACCTCAAGATAAAAAGATTCCATGGGCAAATAACGATCATATCTTTGATTTAATGAAATATTACATAACTCAATGCTGGTATTATTAGTATTGATACAACAAACAACTTTTAATACAACATTAGGCTAGAAAGAAAGCATCAGGATAAATGTACAAGTTTCTTAGGCAACTTCAAATGATTTAGTATGCTATACTCAGAACTAATTCCAACTAGATAAAATTGGCTACACTTAACAACATAATTAAAGGTCAAAAGGTCTCTAAAATCCTTACCCGATGAACTTACTTGGTATTGGTATCCAAATATAATGGAGGATGTTAAGTTCCTAAAAGAAAGAAAAAGATATCTTGATACTCCTAATAAGCATCTTAGAAAATAGATTTCTCAATACACAAACTAATCATATTATATTTAATCATAGGTTGACCAAACCAACACATGATGAACTAACTTTTTCATCCCATTTATCATTGAAACAATACTAAGCAGGTCATGACCAAAGAAAATAAGAAAGGAAACTAGAGACCAACTAAGGATGAACCAAAGTAAGAAAATAACAAAACAACCATGCCTTCTATCATCCTAATCAAGCAGTCAATGCAGAGTCTGGGTACGATGCTCCAACTCAGCTCAAGAGCCACCCTTATATAGAGTAAAAGTAAATTTTCATCAAATGATAAAATTAGTGATAATATTTAAAATGTGATTTCCAATTTATTTATGAAAATAGTTCCATCCCAACAATGCCAGTCACAAAAAGTGTGAGTATAAGTTGAAGTATCTTGTTAAGTTTATTCCTGATAAAAGTCCCATTTTTGTTAACTATTTACTCATTTCTAAAGTACAACCTTCATAACCATTTTTAATTTACCAATTTTCTGCACTAAGACCCAAATGCATGCTTGTAATACATATCCAAGTCAAAAAATACCACAGAATAGTGAAAATAAGCCAACAAGTAGAACAAAAATTAGTTATGGTTCACAACTACCCAATATGTGTCTATGGTCAAGAGTTACAATTTATATCAATAAGATATGGTAAAGATATATTCGGGGGGAAATAATATATTAATTACGAAAAAGTGGAAAAATAGGATATAAGTTAATATAAGGGAAATAACCTATGAACAACCTCCACAACTGGCTATTTATAATAAATATATCCTACACAAGATCAATCTAAAGAAAAGGAAGTCGTAACCTAGCAGTATGTCAACAAAGATACTCGAATGAGATGGTAAAAGCCTAAAGTTAATAGCAGAACATGGAATTTCTCAAAACAATCAAAATACATTTCTACATATTAACACGAGTATTTTAATACCCATATTTCTTTAAAAATTAGTGGGTCAATTTTTTATCTAAAAAGTAGGCCACCGTCCCTGCAAATTTAGAAATAAAAATACAAGGGTAGACCTTAAATCAAGGAACACATGGTCCAAATTTGAGATTAATTAGGCTGTTAATAATAACTCAAATGGCCATGAAAAGTTTTGCACAAAAAGAAAAACTCAAGAAAAGGGCATGGATTAAAATAAGGGAACGACGCTAGAAAGAAGGAATTATGCTATATAAGACCTCCCAAAGTTCAGAAGACATCAACCAACAATAAAAATCCAATTTCAAAATCTTGATAATTTTTTAGGAGAATAAGAATAAAAGAAATGGCTTGAAAAATCGAGGTTCAACCTTTTATGGGCCTGGGAACACCCCTTGGTGATCATGTCAAATTCATGGCAAATGTGGAGGGATTGGATAGATCGAACCTTCGCAATACAACTGACCCTATGTGAATGCAATCCCACCATTGTGAATGTGAAGGCTAAAAACCCCACAAAGCTTCGAGAACGCAGCCAAAGGCTTGCTGTTGCGAAGAAGAAATGTGGTTGCACTAGGAAATATGCACCAATGGAGTTTTTAACTAGGAAATTGATTTGTTTGACCCTTGGGATCGGTACAGATTCTTATAAACACAAACCAAATATGCCATAAGCTAGAAAATAACATTACAAATTCAACATAATCAACAAAATAACAATCGAAGGTCATTTTATGAAAATATTTACTAAAGTCAACCAAGGCCTGAAATAGAATAAAATCCAATCGATCCTTCAAAATAACAAAATTTTTTTTAGTAAATGTACCAAATAAACCTACCATCCCAAATTTAGTATTACAGAGATGATGGAAGTATCATCATTCTGATCGATGCTTCGATCTTGAAGAGTTGACTAAAGTTGAGCATCCAACTCCTAATGAATTTAATTTCCTTAAAATAGTTCAAGAAAAAAATAACAGACTTTTTTAATTACCCTCTCGGTCATTTACTTACCTTTTTGTATTTTCCTATACTTAGATCCCTTTAATAGTTACCCCAAGTCGTTTATGACTTATTGGGACCAGTAGCTCAGTGCCCTAGTGAATTTCTTGCTTGTTATCTCAGTTTTCCTCTTTTGATATTTCAGTTTTAAAATAGTGGACTCAAGAGTGAAGTAGTATTATGTGCTTGAATCAAATTTTGATAGTTCTGTTAACTTTGGAATATCAACTTTGTTCTAGTTAGACCTTAAGTCTACGTCCTGTGCTTTTTGTTTTGAGTTTGGTTGTGTTATAAAGATTTTGACCCAGAGTCATTGGGCTTATTTATGGAAAAATATGGCCCAGCCTATTTTCCTTCTTGGGCCTGGCCCAATGGAACCATGAGCAAGGGCCCAACAATATTTATATGTATAAAATGTGTCCTTGAAACTTTCAGATCTTTTTCTCCATCCAACCTGTTGTTGAGTCCCTAAACTAATTGAAGGGAAGTCCATCCCCAAGCTCACTATTATTTTTCCTTTTGTTGGAAAGTTTTCTCCTTTTCTTATCATAAAAATGGTAGTTATTCACCATTTTTCAGAACTTGGATGAGTATAGCTGTCATACCTTATCTAGACTTGTTTGAGTGTAATTGCTTTATCTGTAATTTCCAGTTGGTAATAAATAAATCCATCAGTTCCAACTTGCAGTTGTTTAATCGTTATTTTCAAGTTGGTTATGGGTCAATTCATAAGTTCTAGCATACAGATGTTTGATAGATGTTTTATGGTTTAATTCATGAGTTCCAGTATCTAGATGTTTTATCCTTTTTGCTAGATTGGTTTATATATGTTTTATTCTTTTTCCCTGATCGGTTTGTAGATGTTTTATCCTTACTTCCCAATTGGGTTATGTGCAATTTCTGAATTTTAGCTGGTTATTGCTCTATAATGTATTTCTCTACCCAGAATGCATTTTGGGTTTGTTAGAATTAGGGACTCCTGATGCTCATTTGGGACCCTCAGATTTTTTCCCAGGGTTATTACGGATCACAGCCTACCCCCGCACCCTAAGGTAACATTAAGAGGTCATCTTGGTGAGGTCACCTTGGCGAGGTTGTCTTGGTGAAGTCACCTTGGCAAGGTTACGGCAGTTCCCTAAGGTTTCCTTGATGAGGTCATCTTGGCGAGGCTTCCTAGACGAAGTCACGCCAGCATTTTAAGGTCTCGTTGATGAGGTCGTCTTGGCGAGTTCAGTTGGAAAGGTTGCCTTGGCGGAGTCACCATTGTGACATCACGCTAACGCCCTAAGGTCGCCTTGAAAAGGTCATCTTGGCACTGGCAAGGTTATTCCAGTGCCCTGAGGTCACCTTGACGAGGTTGTCTTTTTGAGTTCACCTTGGTGAGGCTGCCTTGATAAAATTATCTTGGAAAGGCTATGCCAATGCTCCAAGGTCGCCTTGACGAGGACACCACAAAGAGGTCACCGTGGCGAGGTTACCTCGATGAAGTTCATAAGTCTATGTTAGTTTAGACGTCTAAAGATTGTTGGCGCCCCTTGTTCTTTCTTTAACCTATGAGGTCACCCAGGCGAGGACCACCCCAGCAGCACCTACCTTCTATACAAGGCTTCATCGTTTCACATTAGTTCACTATCCTTACATTTCCCGTCTCTGCTTGAGCTCATTATTGGAAAATAAGTCCCCCAAGATGAGCGCTATACACCGGTGATTTTGTTGTATTTTCGAGCTGTAGGATCCACTTTCTGACCTTAGTTGCTAGTACAATATGGGTCTTCTTATTAATATTTTGACCTCAAAACTTGTAAATTGTATAGTTCCAGGGGACATCGACCATGTTGGAGCTTCAGGTCCACCATGGGCACACTTCAGAGAGTTTCACCATCATCCAGGTAGGCTAGAATTACTTTGTGCAATTTATACTGGGTTAATATTATTTTTCTTTTGATATGGCTAGCAGTATGGGCTGGGTTATTTAGGTTGATCCTCGTTTCTCTGTTGTTATTCATATTGGATTTCAAGGGCCCGTAGAGGGCTTAGAGGGTGAAGGGTTGCATGTTTGGGTCTTGGCCCACCGTGTGGAGGCCACTGGCCCCAAAATTTATTTTACCTGTTACGCGAAGAGTGTGGTGAGATAAGATCTTAGTTGTTTCCCTTGGACGATCTTAGACTTTGTTTTTCCTATTTTTATTGTTATTTATTTCAGTGTTGCTACTATATTGATACTCTATTTGGTAATGTTTGCACTGATGCTGGCACTAAAGGGATTGGACCTCATTTTGATATTGACACTGATAGGGTGTGTATGCTTGGTGATGTTAAGAACACTGATAGGAGTGTGTGTCCGATGATGTTGTTGACACTGACAAGGGGTGTGTCTGGCACTGACAGGGGGTGTGTGCCCGAGATTGATACGATTCTACTTTACTTTCTTAGACTCTTGTGTATTTTTTTAGGTATGGTGTGTGATCACCGAGCTTTAGGGGGGAGTCACGGAGGGTTTTGCTGTGTACTGTTTTTGCCTACAGGCGGGATGGGGTGCCAAGTAGGAAATGTTGTGCTTGTTTTACTTACCGATGGTATGGGATACTGATAGGTTCTAGTGTGTTTAGTTTTATTCTGTATTTAATAGCATCCTTCTATTTGATCCTTATTCATGATTCTTGCGTACCTGGTATAATTGTTAGTGAGGTTTCACTGAGCTGGAGCAAATGTATGTATCCTTACTTCATTACCGGTTTTGGATTTTGGAAGTTGTTGTCTGTAACTATCATGTTTAGTTCCTGTAGTCCTATACTAGTACCTTCAATATCTTACTCTTTTGATTTTTATTAGTTTTACCGCTTCCTAATAATTTTTGTACTATTATTGACCTGTTTTACTTCCTCGCCTTATTATCATATTTTATTCTTAACCCAGTCGACTAATGATGTCTATTGGGTACCTTGTTTGGTATTCATGCTGCACTTTTGTACCTTTTTTGTTGTGCAGATAGAGGCAGGGGTTATCAGCAATGCATTGATTGTGCAGAGTATATCAAGTTGACTTCGGAGATTACAGTGAGCTTAGTCATTCGAGCTGACCGTGGTTTTTTTACTTGGCTTGCTTTATTCGGTCCATAGAAGGCCCTATATTTTATTACCTTTTAGGGGAGATTCTTGTATTTTGTATCATTTGTTTATCCTGTATAGTTGCACCACATGCCACTGACACTAGGTTTTGGGATTCGAGTTTGTATGATTCCTTTCTGGCTTTCGCTCTTATATATTTTTTTTATTTTGCTCTATTTGGTTGTTCTGAGAGTCTATACACCATTGCGTGTAGCTCCGGGCTATAAGGTTAGGCTTGTCTATAGGAGGGATGTAGATGGCATCATGGCTCGAGATTTTGGGTCATGACATATCTTAGATTCACTAATTTTATTTGCATTGGAGCAAGTACCTGGTAGAGTCCTGCGGATCTGTGCATAGATTTCCGCATTAGATCTTAGGTAGGCTACGGTGTACCTTAGACAATATTGTCCTCCTTTGAATCTTATTATGCGTTGCTATTCGTACTCTTCTAGAACTTACCTTGACCTTATTCCTTTACAGATAGTCTGTACAGGAGGATCTTAGGTAGATCGGGACCCTCCCCCAGTCAACCAGGAGGGGTAGGGGAGGATACTCTGTTGGTTACTACTACCCCCAGCTACTTCACAGCCACAGGCACCCTCCATCCCACCCCCATAACCTATTCAGCCACCACCTGCCGCCCTCAGGGACTTATTGTGGTAGATGCTCCAAATGTTAGACAGTACAATGATAGAAAGGCCGCAATCATCTTTTCAGGGAGAGACACAGGGTGTACCACCTCTCTTAGTTTCTACCGCTCCAGCACCTCCACCAGCAGCACCACTAATTGCACTGCTTCAAACTACTACTACTGCCCCTGCATGAGCATCATCTTCTTCTACACCCACATCAGTGGTGCAGAACATGTTAGACCATTTCCTCCGGGTTGCCCTCACCATATTTTTAGGAGCACAGGGGAAGGACCCCTATGAGTTCGTTACTTTCTGTGAGGAGCACCTTCAAACACTAGAGCTTTTGGATTCTCATGAGGTATACTTCACATCTTATCTGCTTGAGGGTGCCTCCAGTCAGTGGTGGCGGACTTTTTAGGATCATAAATCGCCAAGGTCAGCTCCACTTATTTGGGGGAAGTTTAGAGAGACATTCCTAGCCCAGTATGTGCCTCGTAGTTTTTTTGAGGCATCACCAGCATAGTTTGAGGGTCTTAGACAAGGGTCAATGACAGTCTTGGAGTACAAGGCTCGATTATTGAGTTGACCAGACATGCTGGAGACCTGATACTTTTTGAGGAGGAGCAGATGCTCCATTTTACTCACGGACAAAGGACAAATTTGTAGGGTCATGTTGAGCTACTTTTGGTGCTACAGAACTCATTTCTGGACATTTCTAACCATACTTGTCACATGGAGACCTTAACTCTCAAAGAATAAGGGGGTAGGGAGAAGAGAAAGTACCATCAGGATGAGTTTTTAGAGTCCAGGTCTGAAGACTGTGGTTTTGGTCGAAGGTTTTGCTGGGCTGATAGCACCAGGCCTCCAACAGTGGTGTTAGAAGCCAGCCCAACAAGGGCCCAGTTTCGAGTTTGTAAGGTTTTGTTGAGGGGTCTCATGGCCAGGCCAGGGCAGGTAATATTTTCTATGACTGTGGGGGCCAGGGTCACTATTCCTAGGTTGTCCCCAACGTAGAGCCTCTCAGTCCGCAGCACTACCTATTAAGCTATTGTAGGTAGCACCACCAGTCGGAAGTGGGCTACCAGCCTGTCGAGGAGCCAGGGAAGGAGGCTGGGTGGCTAGAGGTAGAGGCAGAAACATGGGTGCATAGTGTGAGGAGGAGCAACACTGAATTTATACCATTCCTAATAGGGCCAAGTTTTAGGCCTCTGATGCAGTTGTTACAAATACACTATCTGTGTTTGGGTTTTCTACTCTAGCTTTATTTGATCTAGGTTCCACCCTCTCCTATATTTCTATTTATTTTTCTTTGATATTGGGTGCTAAAAGTAAGCGATTTCTTGTACCCTTGAGTGTATATACCCCAGTGGATGCAACCCTAGTGGTGGATTGGGTATATAGGTCATGTCAGGTGTCTATTCAGGGTCACGACACGTGTGTTGATTTGATTGAGCTTGCAATATTAGATTTTTATGTGATTCTAGGCATGGACTAGTTGTCCTCATATCGCGTGGTCCTGGATTGTTATGCCAAGATCGTGACCTTATCCGTGCTTAGGGTACCCCTAATGGTATGGCGTGGCACCACTAGCCATTCGTCATTTTAGGTAATTTCTTATTATCGAGCCCGTAGACTTATCGCTCGAGGTTGTTATGCTTACTTGGCCTAGTTAGAAATATCAGTGATGAGTCCCTTTCCCCTAAGACTATGTCGTTTGTTAGCGATTTTGTGGATGTTTTCCATGCTGACTTTCTTGGCCTCCTACCTGAGCAGGATATAAATTATGCTATTAGGGTTGAGCGGGGCACTAGGCCCATGTCCATTCCTCCATATCATGTGGAACCGGATGAGCTTCATGAGTTGAGTGTTCAACTGCAGGACTTTCTTGACAAGGGCTTTATCCATCCTAGTGTTTCGTCATGGGGTTCTCCAGTTTTGTTTGTTAAGAAGAAGGACGAGTCCCTTCGGATGTGTATTAATCATAGGCAGCTGAACTAGGTGACTATTAAGAATAAGTATCCTTTGCCTCACATTGATGATTTGTTTGATTAGCTTCAGGGAGCCACATTGTTCTCTAAGATTGATCTGAGATCTAGCTACCACCAGTTGAGGGTTCGGGATGAGAATATCTTGAAGACTGCTTTTTAGACAAGGTATAGGCATTATTAGTTTCTGGTAATGTCATTTGGGCTAACTAATACCCCTGTAGCTTTTATGGATCTGATGACTCGGTGTTTCGGCCTTATTTGGATTTATTTGTCATTGTATTTATGATGATGAACTAGTCTACTAGCGGAGTCGAGCTAACCATGAGGGCCACCTAAGGATTGTGTTGCAGACTTTGAAGGCTGACTCTATGTTATGTTCCCAAAGTGTGATTTTTTTCTAGATTCCATCTCATTTCTAGGTCATGTGGTATCGGGTACCGACATTAGTATTGATCAGATTAAGTTTGTAGCACTTTGTGATTAGTCTCGACCTACGTACGTCACTGAGATTCGTAGCTTACTGGGGTTAGACGGGTATTATTGTCTCTTTGTTTAGTGTTTCTCCTCCATTGCAACCCCCTTAACTAGATTAATATGGAAGGATGCGCTCTTCCTGTGGTTAGTTGCGTATGTGGCTAGCTTTTTGAGGCTGAAGGAGTAGATGACCACCACTTTTGTACTTGTATTAACTGTTGAGGGCCAGTTGTTTACTTTGTATTATGATGTCTTGGGTATTTTTCTGGGTTGTATTCTGATGTAGTAGGGCCATGTCATAGCGTATCCATCGAGGCAGCTGAAGGATCACGAGAGAAACTACCCTACCCATGATTTGGAGTTAGCAGTGGTAGTTTTTGTACTTAAGATATGATGCATTACCTATATGGGGTTTGCTGTGAGGTATTCTCAGATCACCACAGCTTGCAGTATATTCTAAGTTAGAAGGAGCTTAACCTGTGGTAGTGGAGGTGGGTTGAGCTCCTGTAGGACTACGAATTGACTATACTCTACCATCCAGCCAAGGCTAACGTGGTTTTCGATGTCTTGAGCTTGAAGGTGGTGAGTATGGGTAGCCTAGCTGTAGTACCTGCTTTTGAGAGACCACTAGCTTGGGATGTGCAGTTCTTGGTCACCATGATAGCTAGGTTAGATCTCTTAGTGCTAGAGAGAGTTATTGCTTATATTGATCCCAGATCGTCTTTGATTGACCAGATTCGGCAACGCCAGTATGAGGACCTACACTTAGTTTAGTTGAGAGTGAGGGTCCTATTAGGTGATTTTTATTAGGCCAACATAGATACATATGGTGTATTATGGGTTCATTGCTTCCTTGCTATTCCAAGGGTTGATGATCTGATTCCGACTCTGCTACGTGAGGCACACTATTCTAGGTACTCTATCCATTCGAGTGTTTCAAGGATGTATCGCGACTTGAGGCAACATTACTGGTGGTGAGGTATGAGGAGATCTATAGCATCATTTGTGTCTTAATATTTGAATTGTCAGTAGGTAATCGAACATGAGAGGCTGAGAAGTGAGATGCAGAGACTCCTTATCTCTGAGTAAAAATTCAAGTGGATTACTAAGGGCATCGTTACAGGCCTTCCTCATACCTCTAAAGGGTTTGATTGCATATGGGTCTTCATAGATCGATTGACCAAGTCAACTCACTTCCTACCGACTCGTTTGACTTGGGATACCAAGAGGTTGGCTAAGTTATATGTTCGCAAGATAGTCAGAATGTATAGGTAACCGATATCTATCATATCCGATTCAAGCACACAGTTTACCTCGCAGTTTTGGAGGTCGATTCAGTGAGATTTGGGTACAAAGATAGATTTGAGTACAACTTTTCATCCATAGACAAAGGGGCAGGCCGAGAAGACTATTCAGGTACTTTAGGCTATGTTGCATGCCTGTGTATTTGATTTTGGAGGTAGCTTAGACAGGCACTTGGCCTTGGTAGAGTTTTCGTATAATAAAATCTACCACTTCACTATCTAGATGTCCCCATTTGAGGCCTTGTATGGAAGGCATTGCAGATCGCCCCCATTGGCTGGGTTAGTGATTGCGAGGTTTTAATTTAGAGTCCTAATTGGCTCTGCGATACTGAAGATCAGGTCAGACTTATTCAGGATAGACTACAGGCAGCCTAGATTTGGAAGAAGTCCTACGCGGATCGTAGGCTTTGGCCCCTTGAGTTCAGTGTTAGTGACTTGGTCTTCCTAGAGTCTCACTCATAAAGGGCGTTATGAGTTTTGGTAGGCTGGGAAAGCTTAGTCCCCAGTTCATTAGGTTGCATGAGATCTTGTAGAGAGTTGGAGAGGTCACCTACAGACTTTCCTTGCCACCTGAGTTAACGGTTGTCCAATAAATTTTCCATGTAATGATACTCTACCACTATTTATCAGACTCGTCTCATGTCCTCCATCAAGATGTTATGCAAATTGATGACACCCTAACCTATATTTTCAAGCCTGAGGCTATTGTAGACAGTATGTGAGCCGGCTCAGGTCCCAGAAGCTTTTGGTAGTGAAAGTTCTTGGGCACATCGACCAGTTGAGGAGGCTACCTGGGAGACAGAGCGAGATATGGGGGCCTAGTATCCACATCTATTTTAGTCTTCAAGTTCTACACACTTTTTGACTTTCGGATGAATGTCCCTTTTAGTAGTGGATGTTGTAATGGCTCGCTCATTCATTTCCTTGCCTTTTTCTCTTTTCCTATATATAGAGCCATTTGGTAGTTACCATAAGTTGTTTATGACTTGCTGGGACCGATATCTCGGTTTCCTAGTGACTCATTTTCCTATTTTCTTAGTTTCCCTATTTTGATGTTTTGATTTTGAAATAGTGGAACTCAAGAGTGAAGTAGTAGTAAATGCACTTGTATTCAAAGTTTGGAAGTTTTGTTAGCTCTGAAATATCGACTTTTGTTTAGTTGGACCATAATTCTATGTCCTGGGCTTTTTTTTTTGAGTTTGGTTGTGTTGTAGAGCTTTTGACCCAAAGGAGTTAGGCTGTTTAGTAGAAATATTTGGCCCAACCTATTTTCATTCTCTCGTCTAGCCCACGCGGCCAATGAGCAAGGACCTGATAATATTTATATGTATAAATTGTGTCCTTAAAACTTTCATATCTTTTTCCCTATCTTCTTTTTTCTACTTTTCTCCGTCCAACCTATTGTTGAGTCCCTAAAATCAATCAATTGAAGGGAAGTCTATCCCCAAGCTCACCATTATTTTCCTTTCATTGGTAAGTTTTCTTCTTCGCTTTCCGTAGAAGTGGTAGTTGTTCACCATTGTTGAGAACTTGGCTGAGTGTAGCACTCGTTCCTTATCTGGAATTATTTGAGTATAGTTGCTTTATTTGTAATTTCAAGTTGGTAATAGATCAATGCATGAGTTCCAACTTGCAGTTGTTTAATTGTTATTTTCCAGATGCTTATGGTTCAATTCATGAGTTCCAGCATGTAGATATTTTATAGATGTTTTATGGTTCAATTCATGAGTTCCAACATGTAGATGTTTTATCCTTTTTCCTAGGTTGGTTTATAGATGTTTTATCCTTTTTCCCAGATTGGTTTATAGATGTTTATCCTTACTTCCTAGTTGAGTTATGTTCAATTTCTGAATTGTAACATGTTATTTCTTTATGATGTGTTTCTCCACCTAGAATGCATTCTGGGTTTGTTAGAATTGGGGACTCTTGAAGCGCGTTTATGACCCTTGGAGTTTTCCCCTGGGTTGTTGTGGATCACAACCTCCCCTAGTGCCTTGAGGTCGCCTTGATGAGGTCGTCTTAGCGAGGTCACCTTGGCAAGGTCGTCTTGGAAAAGTCACCTTTGCAAGGTTATGCCAGTGCTTGAGGCCGCCTTGACGAGGATGTCTTGGTGAGGTCACCTTGGTAAGGCCTTTTTGGAGAAGTCAAGCCAGTTCCCAGAGGTCACCTTGGCGGAGGCACCATAGCGAGATCACGCCAACACCCCGAGGTCACCTTGATGAGGTCGTCTTGGCAAGGTCACATTGGCGAGGTTTTCTTAGCAAAGTCACCTTGGTGAGGTCACACCAGCGTCCCGAGGTCACCTTGACAAGGTCACCTTGGCAAGGACGCATTAGCTAAGTGACACCAATGCCCCGAGGGTATCCTTGAAGAGGTCGTCTTGGCGAGGTCACCTTGGCGTGGCCACCTTGTTAAAGTCTCCTTGGAAAAAATACACCCATGCCTCGAGGTCGCCTTTGTGAGGCCATCTTAGTGAGGTCACCATGGCTAGGTCATCTCAGCAAAGTTCACAAGTACTTCTTAGTTTAGATGTCTAAAGACTTCTTGCGCCCCTTGTTCTTTCTTTAACCTATGAGGTCACCCCGCCAAGGACCACCCCATCGGCCTCTACCCTCTATACAAGGCTTTACCCTTTTACTTCATATCGTTTTCCTTATGTTCACCGTCTCTCCTTGAGATTATTGTTAGACCACGAGTCCACCAAGATGAAGACTATGCGTCAGTGGTTTGCTTGTATTTCCAAGCTGCTGGCCCCACTTTTAAACCTCAGCTGCTAGTACGATATGGGTCTTTTTTTGTATTTTGACCTCGAAACATGTAACTTGTATAGTTTCAAGGGACATTGAGTATGTTAGAGCTTCAGGTCCACCATGTGCGTATTTCGGAGTCTTTCTCTGGCATCCAGGTAGGCTTACTTTGTGCATTTTAGACTAGGTAAATATTATCATGCTTCTGATATGGCTAGTAGTATAGGCTAGTTATTTAGGTTGATCCTCGTTTCACTATTATTATTCATTATAGGATTTCGGGGGCTCGTGAGAGGGATTATAGGGTGAAGGGTTGCATGTCCGGGATTTTATTTACCTGATACGTGAAGAGTGTGGTGAGATGAGCTCTTAGCTGGTAGCCCTTGGCCTATCCTAGACTTCATTTTCCTTATTATTTATTTCATTGTTGCTACTGTACTGATACTCTGTATGGTTACTGTTTGGACTGATGTTGGCACTAAAAGGCTAGGTCCTTGTTTTGATATTGAAACTGAGTGTGTCTGGTGATGTTATTGACGCTGATAGGGGTTTTGTGTCCAGCTATATTGTTGACACTGATAGGGGTGTGTGTATCCAGTTATGTTGTTGACATTGATAGAGGGTGTGTGTTCGATGATGTTGTTGACACTAACAGGGTGTGTGTGTCTAGCACTGATAGGGGATGTGTGCCTGAGATAGGGCTCCAGGTAGGATATATTGTGTTAGTTGTACTTACCAGTGGTATGGGACACCGGTAGGTTCTTGTGTGTTTACTTTTACTCCGTATTTAGTAGAATCCTTCTATTCGATACTTATTTGTGGTTCTTTCATACCTAGTATCATGGTTAGTGAGGTTTGACTGACCTAGAGAAAGGTATGTTTCCTTACTTTGTTACGGGTTTCGAATTTTGGACATTGTAGTTTGTACCTATTATGTTTAGTTCCTGTAGTCCTGTACTAGTACATTCAATATCTTACTCTTCTACTTGTTATTAGTTTTACTGCTTCCTTATTATTTATGTACTATTATCGACCTATTATATTTCCTTGCCTTATTATTCGAAACCTAGTCGGTCGATGATGTCTACTAAGTACCTTGTTTGGTACTCATGCTGCACTTCTGTACCTTTTTTGTGGTGCAGATAGAGGCAGGGGCTATCAGCAACTCAGTGATAGTGCAGAGTAGATCCAGTTGACTGTGGAGATTATGGTGAGCTTTTTCATTCGAACTGACTGTGGTTTCTTTCACTTGGCTTGCTTCATTTGGTCCATAGCAGCCCCTATATTGTATTACCTGTTAGGGGAGATTCTTGTATTTTGTATCATTTGTTTATCCTGTATAGTAGCTCCACATGCCACTGACACCAGGTTTTGGGATTCGAGTTCTGTATGATTCCTTTTGGGATTAGAGTTCTATATGATTCGTTGTTGGCTTTCACTATTATGTATTGTTTATTCTTTTGTTTTGTTGTACTTGGTCATTCTGAGAGTCTATAGCCCATGCGTGTAGCTCCAAGTTGTAGGGTTAGGCTTTTCTACATAAGGGATGTAGACGCCATCATAGCCCGATATTTTAGGTCGTGACACCCTGGTACCCAAAAAGAGTCCCTCTAGACCAAAATTCATGTTACAGATCCAACGAAACCATCAAAATTTAATTCTGAAACCTTTTTCAAAGGATCCATTCTCAAGTTCCAAATCCCTTAGTTAATACTTCAAAATAGGAATGTCATAGAGTGGCCAGGGAATCGAACTACCAATCTCAACAAGTCATAAATGGCTTGGGGAAGATGAAACAATGGTCCAAGTACAAGAAACAAGAAAAATTGCGGAGATGACCATGAGGGTCATTTAACAAAAAAATATGCTATACCCTACATCAAACAATGAAAAAGTTGGATGTTGATAAATCGAGATCATACCTATGATGATAGTTTTGAAGCCTTAACCTCTTGGCTACCTAGAAAATCATATAGATGACCATGTTCATCCCTGAACTAAGTACTCGAATGGAAACCTACCTGACCTAGATAATAGAAACCTCTAGCACCATAGGGACAACTCCTACTACGCTTTCCATCACTTCTAGAGAGAGACATTACAGCCCTAAAGGCATGAATTTTTTGCCTATCATGCACACGTTTAGGACACTCTTTGGCAAAATTCTCCAACTCACCACAATTGTGGAACACTCTATGAAAACTACTTTGATATGACATCTTTGTCTTGCCTTAATGACCAACATGACCCTTTCACTATCTGAGTATACACCATAGACGATACATGGAGCCAAGAACCATATAGTTTCTCCAAGTGTACCCTAGAATCTAGCATAAACTAAACTCAACATGAAATTTAGCAGAAAGCAATACTATGACCATCAATAAATAGTATTCATGGAGACAAAATATCATATTCTATAACTATAAAATTGAGATCAGTATGAGTCTAAACAACTGACATTACCTTGTATGAAAAAGACACTAAGTACTGAAACAAATAAGTTGTTAGGAAAAGTCGCTAGCTAACTTAAACAAATAAAATAGTTGAAGTAAAACTAGAAATTAAAAAGTTAGTTGGAATAATATCAGTAATCAAAGCATGAAGAATCACCACTATATACAGACATGCAGGTAATCTGGCCAATCACAAGCATGAGGAAGGCTAGCTTGATCTGCATTATGAGATAATGAAACATAGGAAAATATATAATCAGTACTTGGAATGTACCAAGTATGAAAAAATGAAACATAAAGCACAAATAAATTGTAATGAACATATAAATGGACTAAACTTGTAACTGATCAAACTATACTGATGCAAAAAAACTAGACTGATGAATAACTATCAAGAGATTAGCAACTAATGGTTCTGAAGGATACAAAATTTAACAAGGCTGACTTTCACATATTTGAGTTAAAAGTTGATCAATAGTAACCTGTAGACAGAAAACTCTAGAAATATCTTAGCATATTGGGAGGTTATCTACCAACAAAACACCATGTGAGAAAACAGGAATCTAGCTTGGTTCCCAACTGGTGGGTGTACTATACTTGATAAAAGGTATAAGACCTAACCTTTTCATGTATGAACTAAACTAAACCGTGCCTTGTAGGCTAAAAATCCCATGGTGGAACGTAGTTTAGGATTTGAGTTAACTATAACCCAAAATGCTCAGTTCTAATACTATTTACAAGATATAAAATCTCTAACTACTCCAGATACTAACACTGGCCTTAGTTAGTGGGACATATTTGGGTACCTCAATGACAATGCAACATCTAAACGGGGCTATGAAAATATACTGTTTATTTTACTGAAAATTGGGCAATATTATGAGCCTCATTATGAGTCTAAAATTATTAATTTTTATCACATGGGTTGACTAACAATTAACAAGCTTAAAAACTTTTAAAGCCTATACATAATCATATAACCTAAATACCAGGGAAATTTTTCCATTAAATTCGGGTACGAAATATGAATTCAATGTCATGATATTACCAATTAATAGAAATTTGAATAATTCATTGAATGATATGTAAATTCCTGGAACATTATTTTTCGACATAGTAAACTAATGAGACAGATTACAACATGATTAAAAATAAACCCTATAATTATAGATCACGGAATAAACTGAAGTTCTTGAAATTTGGGCATAAGGGTGAAAGATAACCCTTGTTAAGGTCCCGCGTACCTCGATGGAATGACCTTGAACAAAAATTACTTGTGGAATTAGATTTCTTAAGCCTTGAGATTAATCCTAGGTTGATCCTAAGATAAGGTCTGAGATAATTAAGTCGATGGATTTCTCCTATGTTTCTAAAAATTATGTAACTTATGATTGGGTATTTAAAGTCCTTCTTAGGAATACCTAAAAGACATAGTTTAAGTTAATGGGAGGCTGGGGGTAAAAATATTACTCTTGAGATCGTGGCCTATAAAATTGTTATACTATTCTATGACTCACCATACGAGTCATGCTATAAGGATCATGACTCGTGCTGCAAATCATTGCATGGGCCTTGCTATTATAAAATTTTGTTGGCACCTCATGATTGTACAACACAAGTAATGTCCTACAGTCAACCATGGTATATAAGGAATACAAGTAATCAATTCTAAGGGTTGCATCAAAATCTAACATTTCGAGATCTGATAGATCAGTTGACGTAACTTTATGAAGGGCTATAATTAGTCTATTTGTGAGAATCTCTATGCTATAATACAGTCACCAACTAGAGTGGAGACATAAAATGGCTCAACTAGATTTTCAAGGCTGACTCCAAATTGATTATCTATACACATAATACAAAAGACAAGGTAACTCCGAGATCAAATAAAGAATAAACGTCATAAAAGTGGAATTAAAACATACTAGTGACTTTATCTGGTAGGTCCTACTACTCTTTCTAGGACCTCAGAGCATAGAGCATGTTTTGGTGTAGATCAACACAACAGACAGCACTGCCTTCACGAGAATTAGCTTCTGCTCTACCATGAATTATTGCTATTTTTGCACCCATGTCCGGTGTACTAGGATGGGTGAGCCGGTGGTGTTGCTAATACTGTAGACCAGGTCCGATTGCCACTATTTCCCTACCTAGTAAAGAGGAATTCACTAAGTCTATGACCCATCTGGTATCATCTGAAATAGATACTCTATGAGGGTGAAACTTATAAAAAAACCTGACCATATATGAAGCAACAAGTTGGTCTATAAAGTCATTTACTAAAATGGATCTTTCGATACTTTCTACAAGTAAGGTATGTATGGCCATCAATAGTTTTTCCCTAAGAATATAATCCCACTTTCCTAGATCGATAATCCTATTAGGGCCTAAATATCTAAGATTGTGCACTAGCCAAGGAAGAAGTTGGTGCCCGAGAACTAAGCTGCTGCAACAAAGCCTTTTTTCTCTTCTAAACATTTTCAATATTTTTTTCACTCTCGATCTACTCATGGTGAACCATAAATCTACCTATATCTATATCCCTATCAACATGGCTTCTCTTCCTTCCTTTTAGAAAATAGAGGGTCTACATATAAAGAGACTTATTATGTTCCGCATATCACTACCATATCTGAAGCATATTAGGATTGATCGACGAACTTCATACATTACTTAGCTACAATCATATAGCTCCACTCTATATATAAGAATTCTATGGTCATGGATTCTCTCAGGTTTTAGAGAAATAAGTGACCAAGACAGCCTTCTCGAACACTTCCCAGGTTGGAGGGGTATCACTAACCAACTTATTCTTCATACAAAGGTCTACCTAAAACCTATTTATATCCTCAAGCTGGTAGGATGTGAGATCAACTTTGTCAATAGAGCAACTGCCATCACCTTACCCACCTGATAGAGCTCCTTAATAAAATTTTCCATATCCTCTACCATCATGGACTTATGAAATTATGGAAAATTCATCCAGATAAATTCCTAAACTCTTAAAGTACTGGAATCTATAAAACCTGGTAGGAATTAGGGGATGCTCCCTACTTATTATCCTAATACGTGAGATCTTATTCCTACAAATGGATTGAATTTCTAATCTATAAATTAGTGATGTTGTTTTTCTAAAGTTCAAAGGCTAAGGGAGCCAAATTTTTTTTCTTGTCTTGATGGGAACATTCCCTATGAACTGCTGTTGTACAGGATAGGGCTCTTCATGGAGGCATGATTAGAATATGGAAAGCATGAATTAGAAAATATTATCAGAGTTAAACTCTATCGCATGAGAAAGACATGAAATACAGGAAACCTTTCCCAAATCGTCAGTAGCCCCTTTGTCACACCCATAAAAGAGACACTACTGAATTGACTTTTGAAAAATCCTAGGAAACATGAACCTAGTACTTTAATATCAAGTTTGTGACACCCAAATTTTACACTCTGGATGGGACATGGCTCCATGTGTACCATAATATCTAGCATACATTAAACTTAATATAAAATATAGTGGAAGCAATACTATGATGATTAATAAATAGTATTAACGAGATAAAATATCAAATCATTAATGATCAAATTGAATACAGTATGAGTTCAAAATACTAATTACAACCTTTTTTGAAAGACACGCTAAGTACTTAACAAATGAGCTACTAGTACAAGTCCCTACCTAACTCAAATAAATAGTGTAGCTGAGATAAAACTAGAAATATAAAAGGTATTTTTAATAATATCAATCCCTAGAACATGAGGATTCACTATTTTATATGGAGATGTACGTAATCTAGTACACCAAAAGAATAACGGAGTATTTGAATTTGAATAATGAGACAATGCAACACAACAAAATATGTGGCCAGTACTTGGAATGACTATGTAATTATGCAATATAATGCTCAAATAAATTGATGCAAAACTGAACATATAATTTGAGTGAACTTGTAATAGATCTAACTGTACTAACTCTAAATATACAAAACTGTTACAAACATCTATCAATATTTTACAAGTAACCAATTTAAAGAATACAAAATTTAATATGGCTAAAATTCAATACACTAGAGTTCAAAGTTGATCAATAGTAAATTGTAGACATTAAACTTTGACCCTAACTGAACATAGAGGTTGGTTATCTAACTAAAAATGCACTATGTGACAAACACATAGAGTCCATCCTACTTTCGAGCTGGTGGGGGTAGTATACCTGACAAAAGTTATATGACCTGACCTTTCCATGGACCCCTAAACTAAACTATTCCTTATATGCTAAAAATCCTATGGTGGCACATAGTTCTGGGGTGATAATATTACTACCAAGACATGAAAAATCTAACTAATCCTTATAAAAACACTGTACATGGTCATTGGGATATATCTGCGTACCTCATTTACCATGCAACATCTGAAGTACTATGAAAACTCTTTTTTTATTTTACTGAAAATAATACTAACTGTTATGAGCCCTACTTATGATTCTGAACTTAGTAATTTCTATTACATGGTTTTAAAAATGTTGAAACAAGCTTAAACCTTTGTAAAGCCATCAACAAAAATCATTTAATTTGAACAATTAGTAAGTTTATCCATGAAACTCAAATATGAAATGTGAATTTAACAGAATGATAGTTATCAACTCATGAAACATTACAATATTTCATTGTATGAAAAGTAAATTCATAGAATCTGATTTTTAAACATGGAATGGACTCAAAAGAGTAATAACAACATGAAAAACATGGTTTGAAATAAACCCCAGTGTTATATATATTGGACCAAATCAATGTTATAGAATTTTAGGAAAAAAAAAAACCTTGTTAAAGTCTCAGATACCTAGCTGGAATGATGTTGGACTAAAATCATTGATGGAATTAGTGTTATTAAACCTTGAGATAAATCCTAGGTTAAGCTTGAGAAAAGATACGAGAGAGTTGATTCCACGGAACACTCATACATGGCTGATAAAAGAGCATAAATAATTCTTAGGTATTTAAACCTCTTATTTGGGAATTCCCAAACAACATAGTTTAAGTAATTTTAGGGCTAGGGAAATAAAAAACTACCTGAGAAACTAGACTAGAAAACTAGCGGACCACTCCATGACTAACCTCACTAATCATGTTATGAGGATCACGACTAGTGGTATCAAGCTTCACTTTATCAAATTATTCTAGAACCTCATGATTTCACAACATAGGTCATGATGTTCATCCCACGACTCATCAGGAAACACGTGGTTTAAAGGCTTCTTTTATGCGGTTCTAGATCAAGTCCCATGGATCAACACTTTGACTCTTAGTATCGATTTTAGAATCATACAATAACTAATGTTAGAAAAAAGGAAAAATTAAACATATGTTAGGCCTTGAAGAGTTGCAAGAATGACTACTGAGGACCACCTCATGAATCGTTTCTTGGGATCATGGGGATCTAGGAAATATTTTCTAGTTTTCTTTGCTAAGTCTTGGATTTTTCGGTCTTAAATAAGTATGGTGTATCACATACCCAAATACTAAAAATAAAAACTTTGTGAGGCATGCTCTTACACTTGACTTCGCTTCCCACTATGAACTATATAACCACTATTTAAAATTTGCAATACTGCCTAAAAGGGTTTTCAAGGTTGCTAATGCTAATTATAAACCCTACTAAGGAATCTTCAAACTATTCAACAAGAACCACTAAAGCTGTCCTGAAATCAAGGCCTTTTATCACTTTCTCTATAGGCCTCGTAAAAAATCTTCTCATTCCACGCATGATCAACAAGCTTAGGAAAGTACATCAAGATGCTATTAGATGTTTAGCTGCCATAAGGAGTTGTTAAGTCAACGCCAAACAAAACTTCTAAATCTCTTATGCTCTTTCGACATAATTATTGTATTATGTCTAGCTAACATATTCAATCTTATATTATACTCTAAAACTAACATAGCTCCCCTCAAATGGTATTTGAAATCATCTCGCAAAATCTTTCATATTGAAGGACACATGTTTTCCTTAGAAAGACTCAAAGAATATCATCTATGTCATTGAAGGTGACTCAATTAGTATACACCCAAGATATTCTCTCTACCACTGGTAAGCCAGTGATCCAAAAAAAAATATCTTGTGCGACTCCATTAACCCATGGTTATGAAACCTTTACTAACATCTTACCATAAAAACTTATCAAAGTCCTCTTCTAGAGTACCAAAAACCTATAAGGGCCCAATTAGATAAATCTACCAAGCAACTTCTGCTCCTCAAGAGACATTGTTGTTTTTAATGCACAATCTTGAGTTCTAATCGGCACTAAAAATACCCCAAGGAAGGAAGACCCAATAGAAGGAAATTCTCTTAAAGTTTAAACACCATGTCACTATCTGGGCTTAATTTTGGGCCTCATCTCTGAATTTATAACCACTCTGAGCACCGATTAACACCCCTGCATGTGGTACACCCTATAAATAGCTCATAATCCTAACGTGGTGTACTAAAGAACAAACATAGACAAAATATTAGTGGAACATGGGATAGAACCAAACCCTTTGACTGAAGTCGTAAGTCCTAAACCTCTTCCACTGGATAAAGTAATAGTGCCCTGGTATGGCCTCGATATGGTGTTAATGTCAAACCCATCCCAACCTCTAGGTTAACCCCTTCTAAAACCCCTAATTAGGTCCCTAGATAAAGATGCAGGAGACTCGGCTATCCCCCAGATGATATCATCATATCCATCTATGAAATAGTGAAAAGTAGGAATAGGAACGTATGATAAGAAATCTAAATATAGAATTATCCTAAGAATGACCTACAACTTCTTGAAGATAGGTTAAAAATGTTATCACATCAAATTGCAATATACTAGTCACTTGATCCTATATAAGTAATATTGATAACCATAAAGCTCTAAGACCATATTTCCCTAACTTAAGATCTCTCTAAGAGGCACCTACAATAACCTCTCTGATAGGTATGCCAAACTCATAAAAAATAACAATCAGTAAATAGAGAAAAATAAGTATAGGAAAAAAGTGGTAATTCTTCGGATACTTAGAGCTTACCATAAAACTGAATACACTAGCGGGATTCAATGAACATGATTAGTAGGAATTACTTATGCTAGGAGTTCTAATAGAAAAAGATGTAGGAGTATAGCATGAATATCAATACATGGGGTACCCAGTAGGGATTAATAAGATGATTAGGCTTAGAAGACAATATATAAAATGACAAGTAAACGAATACCTGTAAACTGAAGAATCCTAATATCTAAGGTCTAACATGGATAAAAGGGACAATTGTAATAATAATACATGTAATATAGAACCAATTGAGAGATATTATGCAGTATAAGGTGAAGTAATGTAGTTTGTGGTCAGTGTAGGAAAACTAAAACCCAAATCTATTACTATGGGATGCTTTGGAAATTACTCAGATCATCCACAAATGCAGCACCTAGGTATCATGCCTCAAACTAATCAGTAAAAGTGTTAATGTAGAAATGGATCGAGAAAACCTGAAACCTAAATTCTTAAGATGTTACAATCCTTTGAAAATTATAAATCAATAGTAAAAATAGTACAATGCCCTGAATAAGTCAAAACAGGTAATATTGTTGTACTAGTTCCTTTTTAAAATAAAAAATAAGCATTTCTCCTCCTAAATTGTACCCTAATACATGTAAATGCATGCATAAGTATGATGATAAGATACAAGAATATGTATATGCAATGACCCTTGGGGTCTTTTTGGTATTTCCATTATTTTTATGTGTTTAGAGCATTTTGTAATTTCCGCATGTCATTTATAACTTGGTGGAATCGATAGTTTGGCTCCATGGAAGTTTTATAGCTTGATTTCCATTTAATTATAGTTACTTCGGTACTTTCTCATCTTAAACGATCTTAGGTTGCTTTTTCATCAGTTTAATTGAGTTTGAAGTATCGAATATATTAAATTCCATATATGGGTTATTAAAATAAGACTTCGTATTTATTCCTTGTGCTAATGGAATAGTTTTGGAAAATTTTCCAGAAAGGGGTGCGGTGACAAATATTCTTTATATTGTTCTCTTCAATACAAATTTTCTTTTTTTTTCTTTTATTGTACTCCATTTCTCTTGAACTTCAAAGTTATGTAAGGTGCATATAAAGTTCAATCTTAGGTTTTGATCCACCGAATCATGTTTTAGTGGTTCTGCGATCATTTCTATAGGGTAATTTCTTTAATTCTCATTATTTATGAAGTTTTAATGTTACTTAAACTTTCTAGGGATTATTTATTTATTTTATGCCATTGGTTTTACCCTAATTTTTTACCATAAGATCTATGGGATGATCTCTATGTGTTGGTATAAATATTCTATCTTTTTCGAGCTACGAGGTTTCATGAAACCATTTTTAGTTTGGATTTCAACCCCTATATTCCTATAGAAATATGTGAGTTGTTTTAATCATCTTAATGCATGGATTTCATTTTTCTTTGTGCGATTTTGAGCTTTTTTCATGATAGTCATATATCTAAGAGTGCTTCTCAAGGTTGCCTTCGGAATCCAGGTAGGCTACGATTTACTTCATTTAGACACGGTATTTGGTGATGTATGTGTTTGGTAAATTTCCATCCCAGGGTTGGGTTACTATTTTGGATACCCGTTATTGTTATCAATTTGGTGTACAACCTATTTTGCTGGCCTTTTTGCTTGTTATTTACCCCTAGACCTACTTGGAAATTTTCATGTACTTCACGCTATCTATGGAACATAGTTAGGGGTTGGGAGGGGATTAATCTAAGGACTTCAGCTTAGTATCTATGCCTCAAACTTAGATGGTGGCTTTAGAGCCTATCTAGACTATTGTTTTATTGTGTTTGATGAACATGCATGATTATCA
>JBDJHY010233238.1:0-20552 GCA_039654485.1 Withania somnifera
TCCACCACTGTCACATCACTCTTTTCTGACCAAAGACCAACCAGTGAATCCCTGCAATTTCACCCACTCACCCCATCTCCTTCTTCATGTCGAACCAATAGAAAAATACATCCCCAAACTTGAGTTGGCAGCTCTACCATCAACCATCATCACCATATTTTTTGTTAAACCCCAATTTCAAAAATGATCAGCACAACGAAGCTTGACAGAATAGTGAAGACAACGTAAAAATTTGGTGGAAAGATATTTTTCTAGCTAGATCTGTAACACCCTCAAATTTGAGCTAAAATTTGAATCGTTATAGTTCATTATTAAGTAAGATTCCTATAAATTCTCACTAGTTACTAGATTATAAAATCATTCTAAAAGTGTGGTTGTAGTGTTTGACATGATTCGAGGTAGTAGGAAACTTCTAGTGCAAAGTTAAGGTCAAAACATTTCCACCGTTGTAGTTTTCATATCTTTTTATGCATAGGTAAAATTCAAAAGATTTTATATCCTAATATATGATAATTTATTTGATCCATAACCTATATAAAAAATTTCTTTGAGTCTAGTTTATAAGGCAACAAACCGCGTGTCATTTTGAGTTCGGAGTAAGAAGTTAAGGCAATTTTAGTAAAGCGTGACACGTTTAAAAGGAGTGTGTATAGAAAATTTACTAAGGATAAATATTTTACCCATCGTGTCACACTAAATAAGTTTTCGTGATGGAATCGTGACTAGCTGGTGCCACAGTTAAGTGTTATTTTGTATAATTCTTTTCCTATTTTTTAAAAGCTATTTTCGACATTTTCCACCTCTTAAATCATTAATTATGTTTCTTTTTGGGCTTGAAAGTACATTCTATTTAATCCCTAAACACTTATTCCTATTCATTCTATACTTAATCAAATCAAAACAAGGTTTTATCTCAAATTATCTCAAGAACAAGGCTAGGGTTCTTTTAAAAGCTCATCTTGCAGGAGAAAATTCATCAAATTTCCTCCATCAAATATCTTCAATTGAGGTATGTGGCTTTCAACAAGGAATCCTTTCATCCTTTTTCCCAAGTTTTCATTTCTAATGAGGTTTTGATGCAGAAGTATTCTAGGTTTCTTATTTAGTTCTATAAATTAAGATTCGCTGAGTTGATTCTTTACTTGATGTTTTAAGTTATAATTATGAAGTTAAGTCCTCATGAGTCAACATGTTTTCTTAATTGAAGCAAGAAATATCAGAAGACTTTTGAAGCACGAATTAACTAAGGATTTCAAGATTTACTCTTAAACTTGAATTAAGAGTCGAAGTATCATAATTACTAGAATTTTTACATGATTGTGAGTACGAACATGTAGTGTGTCTAAATTGACTATTTTTCACTAATTGAGCCAAATTGAAGAGAAGCTTTGAATGTATGAATTATGTAATGATTTAAAGTTTATTCGTGAAACTTAATATGTTAATTGAAGTGTGATAATTATAATTTTATGAGTTAGTATGATTTTGAAAGTTGAAGTGATGGCATGAGAAGTATTGAAGCATAAATTTAATATTATTTTTTTATATTTTTTTAAAACTTGAGATGATTATTAAAATAGAAAATGTTGATGTTTTTTACATAGTTTTAAACCCATTTATGAAGCATGTTTAATGGAGAAGTTTTGGCTACAGCTGAAAGAAAGTGTTAATATTGAAGCTTAAATTGATGAACTGAAAAGATGAATGATATTAAAGAGTTTTTTTTCTTCTAAGAACAAGCAAATTGAGTTGTCCCCGATATCTCTTAGGAAATTGACACCCTATCGATCAACTATTGGCTCTTGTCAGTTAGCGGGTAAATATAGCATTTGAAGGTCTATTCTACAACATGACGTTGGTATATATTTATACAATTAGTGGTAATTAATAAATATTATAGCTTGATTAGTGGTTTTCTAGGAAGGGGAATTCCACTAGTCATGGGACAACTAGAAGTGGACAAAAGTTTAATAATAATTTGTGGAAGGAGTATTAGCACAGAGGGTGGGCAAATGAAGGTCCCAATATCAAAACCTGCGTAGACTAACGTAGGGATGATATTTATATTTATTCATTTTGGCCCAACAAGAGTTCTTGCAGTCTAATTAGATCTATTAGAGTAGTTGTATTGCTCCTATCCTTTGGCAACGTATGATAGACCTTCTAAATGGGGTTATATAAAACCCTTATGCTTTAAGCCCGAGGTATATCGGTTATAGAAACTCACACATTGTAGTAAAATTGGTCTTAAAGAGTAGTAAAATTGACAATCTTGAAGAGTATTAAAATTGACAGTCTTGTAGAGTAGTAAAATTACAATCTTGTAGTGTAGTAAAATTGGCAATCTAAAAATAAGTAAAAGTGACAGTTTTAAAAGAAATGAAGAGAAAGAATAGTTTTAATTGAGTCTTTATATTTTGTTAAAAATAATAAAGTTAAGAATTTTAAATGAGTTCCCTTTTGTTCTTAAGATTTTAATGCTTTATAAGTGTTTTCATTATAAATTGTTAAATTGCTTAATGGAGCTAAGTTTTGAAAGTTGAACCTTTTCAAATTAATAACTACAAGAAAAAACAACAACATACCCAGTAATTTCCCACCAAGTGGGGCTGAATTAATATCTGAGAGTCAAAATTAGGACTTGATTTAAAAATGACGAGTCTGAAATAATTAATAAGCTTGATGGAAAAACTTTTAAAAATACATATTTATTGATTTATTAAAGTTTAGTATTGAAGTTGAGAATATTATAACTTTTCATGCATTGCATAGCCATAAGTTATTTATTTTCGGAGCCTATTGCACCTGTTCACATACTTAATATATTTCATTTGTTGACCTCATACTTCTTATATTACTGTAAACCCCCTGCAGATCCTTCTAGCTTCCAGACGTCCATGGTTGATTGGATTTGCACTTGTAGAAATTAGAAAATTGGTGAGTCCTTATCGTTTCGAGGCTAAGATGATAGAGTTCTTTTGAGTAGAGCAAGACATATAGAGATGCTCTTTATTTATTATTTACGACTAGCTAAGAATTTTGTCTTAGCAGTCAAAACGTCTAGTGTATATTGGCTTTCTAACAGTTGTTGAGTTGGAGTCGAATATTGAATTTTTAGTTATTGATTTACTTATCTATTAAATGATGTGAGGTTCACTACTTCTTATTCATTGGTTACTCCTTCGAGTGATGTGAGTAGAACTATGAATACAAGTGGTTCGTCCGAGGCTGCTAAGGTAACTTAATGCCTAAGGATGTCAGGTATGCCAGGGAGTGACTCGTAAAATGCTTTGTATCATAGCATTAGGTTCAAGTGTCCTAGAATGTTTGAAATCTAGCGATAGGTAGAGTCTCTTTTATGGGTATGTATCCATCCACAGTTATAACTAAGAGGCTACTGAGTGTTTAAGAAAGTTTCCCTTTATTCAAAGTCTTAATTTATGTTATGGAGTTTAACTCCAAAAAATACTTTATGAATCTTGATTTACATACTTTCGATCATGTCTTCTAGAAGAGCACTAGTTCATAGAGAATCTATCGCAACAATTTAGAAACTAGGATCAGCCAGATCAGACCCCTTCGTCTCCGATTATCCTTGTAATTCAACCCCAATACCAACTCTTTTTTGGTGGTACATGTGAGAGTCTAAGGGAGTAGTTGGTAAAGGTAGGGAGTCTAGTTTTATAGTTGATACTAGAGGGGTAATAGAGATAGCATGTTATGGAATAATGATTTTAGAGTTAGAAGAGTAGAAGTTAGAGTGGGACATTGTTGTTGGCTAAGTTAAGTAGTCAGATGTTAAGTGATTATTTGGAAGTAATATGATGGTATGTCCGTGTGGATTAACTAAGGAGTAATAAGTTATTGTTGGTTGTATGATAGTGTAAAGAAGAGACGAGGTTGATGGTTAGAGACTTATATTATGCAGTGGTTAAGTATGGTAAAACTTTGTAGGGGTCTGTTAGAGTGGATGTTGAGATATTACTATGTCATTGATGATCATAGGGCTAGTTTTATCCAAGTTGTGATTTAGTATTTGTAAGTTTGAGTATGGTGAGAAGTTGTACGTTATATGCGTTTAGTATTGTATTGTAGGCTTGAACTCTAGATTGTTATTCTAGTGTGAGTTATAGAAGGAGGGTGGATAAAGGATTGAATGTGTGATGCTACAGAGAGTGTTGACTTTTAAGTGTTATACTTAGAGGTATGAGGGAAGTTTAAGAAGTTATTTCAAAGATCCCTAGGAAGAATCTAAGTATGAATAGTTGTAGTCCTTAAAGAGAAGGTTAGCATTCAGGTGTATAGAGAGTGTCGGACCCTGCAGAGTGTTTAGTTATAGCCCCATTTAAAGGGGAAACCTCCAAAAATAAAATTCCAAGCATTTCCCCAAGGGGGATATGGTAAATTGAAGAACCAGTTAAGTTTTGTAATACTGATAGTGAGCAGTCCCAACATAGAATTATGATCTTATGATGACCCTTTTGTGCCCCTTTTTTGTACTTTTTGTACCCCAGTAAGAGATGAAGGTTCATGTCATGCCCTTTTTGATGCACCTTATGAAAACTATATTCAAGTTCAGTTTCTAGGGTAAGAAGCAATTGCTTCAGACAGCTTGACATTCCCGCTCTTATTGTAAATATCCAGTCAGCTTATAATATCAGCTATAGGTTCCCTGTGTGATCTATGTATCCAGTTCTTGTTATGTTCCATCTATTCAGTCTATTTATGATTTTGGATTATGGCCCCCAGCTTGAGTGTCGAGAGCGCAATAGTGATCTATCCCTTTCTTGTAGTGATGTTAAGTTTAGACTCCATGTATGAGTTCCAAAGATAGACCTTGATTCGTAACTCTTACAATTTATTATTATACCTCATTTCCTCTCAATGATCCCATTCATGAGTTGTTATATGGTAGTGGAAGAATGCTAGTAAATACTAAAGTGAAATATAGTGTATTCTCAGTTAGTGGTAGTTTTGGAGGACCTTTTTCACCTAAGGTGTTAAGTGTTCTTGTAGTAAGAGTGTAGAGCTATTGATTTTAGTGTTGTTAAGAAAATCCCTAGATGGTTTAGTTTTAAACTCCTGGGAAGCCATGAAGTGAGTACTAATAGGCTTGAATGTTGTATGGATAAATGTGTGAATAGTTATGGTGTGTGGTTAGTAACTCATTGATTTAAACTTAAGGTTGATTGTTCTAGGGATACGGAGGAATAGAGTTTTTGTGGATATAAAATATCGAATCTTATAATAGCATGATCATCTTACTTGTAGTACCTTGTACCTCCAATTAGGCTTGAATGTGATAAGAGCATGTGATTAGTCTTAGTAGTTTTTAACTATTAGTGCCATCATGATGATCATAGATTCCAATAGATGAGCAGAGTATGTCAGAAGAGGAAGTGTAGATGAAGTGTGAGTGCTAAGTTAAAGATTGTTAGTTGTAAGTATGTTTCATGTCAGAAAACTTCATACTCAAATGAGGATTATGTTCAAGCCCATACCTTCTAGATCATAGGATGATATGTTCAAATGATATTAGTAGTTTCTACCTAATAGGTCCCTATGAGTTTGTGCCTGCATTATGTCTATGTTGAGTGTTTCCTCTAATAATTTGTACTCTATTGATGTACTCCTTCGTAGATATATAAAGTCTTTTAGAATAGGCCGATTCATTTGATAAGGATGGCTTCAAGCAGACCCAAGATGATATTTTAAAATTCAGTTTAGTTTAAGAAATTGTTCTCAGTTTAATGTCATTTTCATTTCAGTCTAAGGTGATAACCTCTCTATTCAGCACTTCTTGCGAGTATCTCATGCATGTAAACTGTATCTTATAGAATTACATGAGTCCAGTGGATGAATTCATGCATGAATTATTGAGGTTTGATATCAGTTGAGGTAGTAGTTGCATGAGTCTTTATTTGTGCATTTATGTGCTACTTGATGAGTTCCGATGTTGAGATCAGTTATTGTATAATTGCATGTTTGATAGTTGATTGAGTTCTAATTGAAGTTAATATGTTGAGTTCGTTCCATTCTTCTCATCAGCTTGTATTCTTTGTTTCTAAGCCAAATCTTTCTTTCGAGAAAAAATGATTCCACGGGTGAGATAATGCAACACCCATAAATTTGAGCCAAAATTTAAACCATTCTATGTTTGTGCTTAAGTTTGAGTCCTGTAAATTATCACTTGTTCCTAGATTATAAAATCATTCCTAAAGTGTTAAAGTAGTGCTTGACATGATTCGAGGTCATTAGGAACTCCTAGTGTTGTCACAACCTAATTTCTCGAATCATGATGGCACCTACTATACCACCAGTAGGAGAAGCAACCCTGCAGCTGAAGCATAGGGATACCATCAACAATAGCGGAATGCACAAGTAGAATTATAAACTTTAACGGAAAGAAGACAAATATAGAGGAATATAATAATAGAATTAATAAACTCCTAAAACCTGGTATCAGTGTAAATAAACAGAGCCTCTAAATACAAAGTATAAGAAAAAAATAAGCTATAAGTATGTATCTGAAAGTACAAAAGAGAGAATACCTAGCTGAAGAGAGAGCAGGGACAGTTGGACGTCAAGATCAACCTGTATCTCTTAAAGCAACAAGTAAGCAAGAACACCAATCCATAAATCGACATCGACGCTAGTACTCGGATCTACACTATGGGAAAAAGTGTAGTATGAGTACAAGTCACTGAAGTAACCCGTATCCAGTAGGCTTCAGGGTCCCACTATGCACATAAAAATCATAAAAGTAGTAAATAACAAAATACAAGAAAGTAAGGTAACGGAAGAAAATAGTACAACATAAAAGCTAGCCACTCAGATGAGAATCAAGTAAGCAGATATACATGTCTTTGCTAGCTTAAACATCAAAATAGGATCTCAGTAAAACAAAGAGAGAATGTACCCAGAATCCTTGCAACAATACATATAAACAACAACAAAAGGTAATCAAAGTGATGGATAAGTAGACAAGGATAGAACATTGATGGTATACCAGTAACCTCAAAGTAAGAATGGAATGAATAGTCAAATGATGTCTCGCACAATCATCCCACATAGAAAGGCAGTCTCACATATATATTCAATAATGAGAATTAAGCAGTAAATATAGAAAGTAGCATAACACTACCAAATCCCTCATAAGAATGGTAGCACACACAAAAAATACGCTCACCCGTAGGCCTCCCATACGACCAAAAGTACGCTGAAGAAAACAAGTGTAAAAGTAAATACACACCATGAAGTAACAAGTCCTGAGTACGTTCCTCCTCCAGTATCCTAGGCCCAGCTGGAAGGATCCATGGAAGGCTAATCCTAATTCTCATATATTCCTGCTCCATCCTATACCCTTCCTCCGGTCGCCGTACCCTAGAGGCAAGGTCCATGGAGGTACACCTACCACATACAATCTCTAACGTTATTATAATCTCACATCCCCAAGTCACAGAGCCTCAAAGGTCACATAATCTGGCATTGAATGCCTCATAACAATAGAATCATCAAGCTGTAATCTCAGTAAGCCATAGCGCCCAACCCCTCAATATAGTGGTATCACCAATGTCCTCAAGGGAATAAGTATCATCAAAGTCTCCAAACTAATAGGTGCGTAAGCATCAAATAACTATAACTGAGGCCATATATGATGGACTCAACTCTCAGCAGTTGTATTCACTACCAAACATAGACGGACTCAAGTCCCAAAATTAATTAGTCAGATGATATTTCCTTGTGTCAGGGTGTGAAGCCTGGACTAAAATAAGTGAATATAATAATACTGGGGGCTTAATACACTACTGAGTCTAAAAATGTTAAAAGATCCTTTAGCTTATATTATTATTAGAATATTCCAAGTTATCATATGTTATGTCATTATCCATTATTATCCTTATTATCAGTATCTATCCTCCACAACATAAATATCAAGTGGTGGTAGGGCCCTAACCCCAATACACTCTCAAAACAGAGTATGTGGCTCAACCTCTTATAGAATGAATGCACAATACATCTATATTTATAGTAATCTTATGCCCTGCACAGGCGCAACTAAGCTACAACTAGAAGCACAATACAATAGCCCAAACCTGAGGGCAGAACCTAAAACCAACCCATGCATCAGTGTTCTACTACTTCCAGAGTCACCCTAAAGCCATCACAAGACTAATTCTAGGTCACAAGCATCGTATTACACTGAAAAGCCAATATAGGTAACAATTGGGGGATGGAACAAAGAAGCAGCCCAAGTATGGTAACAACCTAGAACCCAACCCACAAATTCTATTTAGTACAATTATAGAAGCTATATACTCAGAGATAGCCCTATAGAGCCTACCTATCATTTGACGAACAAAGCTGCAAATCTCATATATTAAGCTGATTGGTAGCAAAAGGTCTTCAACAACTCTAAAAATCATATAATAAGAATCTAGGGATCAATAAGAGTCTAACGGTACAATTTAAATTAAGTTCCATACTGGTCTGTCCCTGTAATTTCAAAACAACTGCAATCAAAACTCTCCGAGGGTCTAGAATGAGCATTCCGAGTCCAATTTCAATAAACCAAATATGTACACAACATAGAAATAACATTCCAAATCTAATGAAATTTTTGAAATGAACAACTGAGGTTTTTCACAAAAAATGACCCCTAAAACCAAGAAATATCAAATTTCCACTAATCCACCATGGTACTCAAAATTACACCAAATACCCTGAGAAATAAACCAATACCCTTACTAGCCTAAAATTACCATTCTAGAATTGATGGAAGCATCCAAATACCATTTTGATACTCCAAACGTCGAAAGACCACCAAGCTATAAAATTAGGCCTTAAATAAAAAAGAAAACCACAATTTAACACAAACTCAAAATGAAAACTCTGAAACATAAATTTAAGGTCTATCCAAACTTTATTCGGCATTCTAGAGCTGATAAAACTATTGGAATTTGATTCTAAGATCGTCTTGAAGGAAATTTGGCTAAAGTCAATGAGTACTTAGTTTTAGGCTCTAAAATAGGTAAAGTGAGATAAATTTCAACCGAACCGTCAGTGAAATTGGAATACTAGTCCCAGCAAGTCTAAGATGACTTGAGAAAGCTACTGGAAAGCTGTAGAATACCAAATGTCACATAATTTTAATAAATGAAAGTGAGGGTTATTTCACAGGGTATCATGATAGCATGGGTGGTAACTGCTATCGTGATGGAGGCACTTTTCACCTTGCAGTTTTAAAAAAGATTATGTTATTTGAGCTATTTTCTCATGTAAACTGCAAAACCAAATCCCCTAATTTCGAAAAGTATCTCAAGGTGTTCAAACATAATCATTGGTTAAGTTTTCTAACCACTTTTTCATCAATTCACTATCACTTTAACATGTTTTACATAAAAAAAAATACATGATTTTGAACCCCAAAATAATGAGTAAAATGATGAACTCGTAAATGAACAAAACTTGAGATTTTAGCTATGAAATGAAATGGATTTTTAATAAAACTTGATATTTGTCTTATCCAAGTGTTTAGTAACATATTTTGATAATAAGGTTTTGATTTTGACCCCATGGTACCGGGGTTATTTTTTTGAATAAACCTCATTTATATGATTTTTTGGGTGTTGACTAGTGTATATTTTCTTATATTCTTTATATGTTAACTAGATTATGTGTATTTGGAGGTTCAAGGGAAGGGCAAAGCTCAGGAGTTAGAGATTTCTTCAATTTTAAGGCAAGTTGAGGTTATTTGGTCTTTATTTTATAAAGTATTAGCAATTACTTTATAGATTATATGTAATTAGGGAATGTGAACTAATTTGGGGTGATTGTGATAATATATGTTGGGGAAAAATAAGGGAACTAATTGATAATATAATTTCATGATTCATTACTTTGTTTTATTTCATGATATAGTTAAAATGCTATAATATTGGTGGAAATTATTTGGTCAAGGTTATAATGAGCATTACTTTATGATGATTCCTTGGTTGAAATATATATTTGTTGGAAAGCGATGTAGAGACTAAAATAATAAGGGTGATTTGACGGTTATTTGTATTGTTGAGTTGATTTCCTTATAATTTGTAATGTTTGAGCATCATATTTTCATAACTTCTTTATTATGTGAAATTTATTAATTTTTTAGCATGGAAATTATTTGGACCACATTATTAAGGAAACAAAGTGCTATTGAAAATCCTAATTGTGATGGTCTTGGCAGCAGTTATATTATTAATCTATTGATTGAAATCCTGACCTTGACGATCTCAGAAGTGAGTATATTATTGAGAAACAAAAGTACCTATGCCTGGTAGTGATAGTCGTAGTAGCAGGTATACATGGACCTTGTGAGTCCCCTATGGGTTCCAACTATGACGGTCTTGACATCGGATGTGTATGTATAAGACAGACATGCATCACGATTATTTGCTTATTGCATTGCATTTGGTTTGACTTGTTTCTATTTAGGTTGTCTTTTTGCTCAATTATTTATACTTATTTGATACTTGTTGATTATTCTAGACTACTTGATACTTTATTTTGACTTGAGATTACTTGATATGTGAATTATAAACTATACTTTTTGTTACTATTTGATGATACATGAGGATTATCCATGAACCATGGCCACTAGTTGATATTTCCATTGATACTTGACTGGACTTGCTATTGTCGACCGTATTAGGGTGATTACTGTTTTTGAGGAGTGGGTGATAGTTGTACACTATGAGGATTTCTTAGGTTTATATGTATTATCTCATTTTGTTCTATTAGTTGGGCTGCTGTATATAAGCTGTTTGCAGGTTGTAGTATCGGGTGGTGGTTTAATGTTAGGAGTAGTCACTAGTTCTTTATAACTAGTTCAGCCAAGGATGCTACTGAGTACCGTTGTACTGTACTCACCTTTTATTTTCTGCACTTTTATGTAGGTTCTATAGCATTGAGCTATCCCTCTCTCTCTTCTCAGACTTAGTCATTTATCTCGGAACTTCTAGAGGTAGATGCAGCTCGATCCCAGTCTCCAGAGTCTCTTCATTTATCATAAAGTTTTATTTTTCTTAAAAGACTTCAAGATTTAGACCAAACTTGTATAAATTATCTCTTGGTTTCTTTGTACATTGGTTACCAGGTTTTGGGTATACTAGAAGACTTTTGCATTAAACAAATCTATTCATTATAGATACTTGGTCGTGAAAAAGTCTAAGACGGAGAAAGTGGTTATGCTCTTGATCATGAGGGAGACTGGGAGCAACGTGGGGCTCGCGTGTGATTTATTAGATAATCAAAAACATAGGATCTTAAATACTATTCAAAATTCAGAAGAACTGCGTGGAGGGGCTATAGAACAACTCAAAAAAGCTCATTCTCGCTTACCACCAAGAGTGAGTTTTTCCTTTTATGAAATTAGGAAAATAAAGAATAGAGTTCAAGACGAATATCTTTCAAAATAGAAAGAGATCTCGTCTATCCAAAAAACGCTGATTGAAGCTATTAAAGAAGGAGATCTTGTCAAGCGCTCCTTTCCACTGGTTATTGAAAGCCATCAATCATGTGCTTGTGTATTTACCTACCAGTTTTGGCTTTCCTTTAAGTTTATCTGTGAGTTAAGCTGATCCACCAGGTCAGGAAGGTAGGTTCCATCACTCCTAGTTTTTAGGCGTGATAGGTGTACTGAAATTGAATTAATAGAGTCAACATATCTTCTCCTATGATTTCTATATGATTTGATCGCCTGATTTAGACTCTCATTCAGATATATTTTTCCTCTTGTTTCTTTGCTTATCCCCTAAAAATATCCTCACTCACCACCATCAAAACCGGACCTCAAACAAGTTTCAAAAATTCACAAACTCCTATGAACCAGCGGGCCCTGCTAAAATCCAACAGGAAAATCACTATATCGAGCTTGAAAGGTTCCAGATTTTGCCGAATAGATATTTTTTCCTCCAACTCCAATGTTATCTTCACTATTCCTTTGCTTGAAAACTTCTAGATCTTGTCACCCCCTAGGCATAACCGAAATTCTTAGCCACTAAGTTACCTTAGCAGCTCTCGGACAAACCACTTGGACCATTCATATCTCTACTCACATCACTCAATGGAAGCAATAACAAATAAATAAGCAGTAGTGGACCTCACATCAGCTAATTAATAAGTAAATCAATAACTAAAAACTCAATATTCAACCCTTACTCAACATCTGTCTAAAAGCCACTTCATACTAGACGTTTGACTACTAGGACAGTATTCCTAGCTATCCTCACAATAATAAAATAAAGAACATCTCTAACAGTCTGACTCTACTGTAAATAAAAGAATGAAAGAACTTTATCATCTTAGCCTCGAAATAATGATGACTCACCAATCTTCTAATCTCTAAGAGTGAAAATTTAATCAGCCACGGGCATCTGGAAGGCTAGAAGGATCTGTAGGGAGTTTACAGTAACATAAAAAAGTATGGTATCCGCACATGAAATTTACTGAGTATGTGAACAGGTACAATAATCTACGACAATAAATAATTCGTGGTTATGCAATGCATGGATAGTTATATTATGCTCAACTTCAATACTTAACTTCAATAAAGCAATAAATATTCTTTTTTAAATAATATCAGTTTAATTGTTTTATCTTTAAGCTCATTAATTACTTCAGACTTAGCATATTTAAATCAATCTCTAATTTTGACTCTCGGATATTAAGTCGAATAGCTTCAACTTTCAAAACTCGACTCCATTAATCAATTTAATAATTTATAATAAAAATAGTAAAAAAACATTAAAATCTCAAGAATAAAAGTAAACTCATTTAAACAGTTCAACTTTATTAGTTTTTAACAAAAGATAAAGACTCAGTTAAAAACATTCTTTCTCTTTCTTTACTGTCACTTTTACTTCTTTTCAAACTTCCAAATTCCTCCATAGAAACTCTCCAAATTAGGTATGTGAGATTTCAATAAGGATATCCTTTCATCCATGTGACCCAAAAACATTTTCTAAATAAGGTTTTGAAGACGTAGAAGCATGCCTGAGTTCTTGATAAATCCTATAAACTATGAAATCTTGAAGTAATAATTTACTTGATATTTTGAGTTAGAATTATGAATTTCTTTATGATTATAAAATAATAAACTTTACATTATCAATTGATGTTTTTCAATAAAAATTGTGGAATTTACATGATGTTGATTTAATTGTGAAAGTACTCATTAATTAGCATGTTTTTTGTAATTGAAGTAAAAGAGAGAAAGAAGCTTGAAGTATGAATTGGTTATTGCTTTCAATGTTAACTCATAAACTTGATTAAGTGTTGCAGTGTCATAATTGCTTGACTTGTTACATGATTTTGAGTATGATGGTGAAACATATCTAAATTGATTATTTGTGGCTAATTTTTCCTAAATTGAAGAGAGGTGATGATACTTTGAGAGTATGAATTAATTAATGATTTGAAACATATTCTTGAAACTTGATAAGAGTTGAAGTGTTATAAATACTGATTTATGAGTTATTATGATTTTGAAAGTTGAATTGAAAGCAAGAAAAAAGTCTCGAAGCATGAAACTAATATTGTCTCTTTTTTTTAAGTTTGTTTTAAAACATGAGATGATTATTGGAAGAGTCAATATGGATGATTTGTACATGGTTTTAAACCTATTTATGTAGCATGTATAAATTGACTAATTTTGATAATTGAGCCTACTTAAAGAGAAGTGAAAAAACATGATTAAATTAAATAGTTTTGGCTTTGGTGTAGTTTTGAAAGAAAGCATTAATGTTTATGCATAAATTAATAAGCTGAGATGTAACGATGTTACCGAAGATGTCATAATGGACTATTTTACCCTATTAATGGTAACTGATAGATGTAGTAGCTTGATTGGTCGTTGTTCGGTAAATAAATTCCACTAGTCATGGAATAGTTGAAAGTGAACATTTTTGGCTTCAGGCCTAGTTAAGCAAAGTGAATAGTTTTGGCTTTAGGCCCAATTAAAGTAAACTAAACAGTTTTGGCTTCAGGCCCATATCAGTGAGGTACCCATCCTAGAACCTCACCGTTGTGAACAATTTACCATAACTCCAATATCAAAATGGTCCAATCATTAAAAGAATATCCAAGTTCTGAACATGTTACCATAACAAAAATTTCAATGTGAACAAGTCGTTTAAGAATAATTAATTTCTTCAAGTAATTCATACGAGATGGTTATTGCGCCTCAAGGTACAAGTATATTGGCCTCTGTTACACAATCACTGTCAAGGATCTCTTTTCTATTTCAAATTTTCCTACACGGGTATCATAATATTTCTTTGATTGTATTAGTATCAATAAATTATCAAGGGTAGTTTCAACAAGTATATAAATAGGTCCCAACTTTTTCTTCATAATATCATTTACAATTATATTAGTTAATACAAAGCAAATTGTAATACGAATCAGGTGTATAGTTCAAAAATTCACTTATATCATATTAACCTCAATATGGTATCACATTTTAGTTTTTACAAGTCTCTATCAGCTCATTACGGGCACTGTCTATACAAATATGACCTACCACAATCAGGTCATCTCATGGAATCAATAATATAGAAATCGAGTTATCACTCAAACCATGAAAAATTATCATCAACCGAAAACATATACAAGTACAATTTCTACCCCAAGGAGTTAACTCATTCTTGAAAGTCAAATCAAGTATTTCAGTTATCAAGTTCAAGTATACAATTCAACAGAGTTCATAAAATCACATTATCACAAAATTCTCATTTTAACCCCGCATGATTGATACTTGTAATCAAATTAATACTTATCATCTCACATTCAAACGACTACCCCTATGTTATCATTTCTACCTATTACAATCAACTAACAAAGAATCGTACCAACAGTTTATAGAAAGGCCATAAAACCTCATCTTGTCTTAAAGTTGGTGGAATCTACCAATCATGAGCCTTGCACTTCCATAGAGCCTCAAAATAAGTAGAATCTATTCACAAACATATTACACATAAGACATAAAAACAATCAGTACCCATATTTTGGTATTTAACACTTTAGTAAAAATTCCGCCTCGGGCCCACAATATCAAAATTCAAATTTTATTACAAAAATATGTCACTCGATACTTGGGGACTCTAATTATCAAGTTTGAACAAAATCTCAAATCATTTCGAAGTTTAAATTAAGGTTTTAAAAATTTTTGAATTCATACATGAACCCCCATTTTCATTTTCAAAACCTTCAAATCTAAGGTTAAAATCATGAATTAGAAGATAGAAATCTACGAGATGGTGCTTGGAAATATTACCCGATGATTTGGTGTTGAAATATACTCCTTTAATCTTGCTAAAATAAGTAGGAAAAGCCCTAAGTTTGAGAAATGGAAAAATAAAACCGAGTTCACTATTTTATCAAACACTTCCTAGTCCCCTCTTCTTCGTGATTGCGTCTTGTTGACCATGAGCGCGACCTTCCCAACCTGGTTTCATCATGACCGAGATGGACCGATCATGGCTGCAAAGATTAGTCGACCCATTTTTGAATTGCATTCCTTTGAGATCAGTAGTTTCCACACAATTGCAACCTTTAAGGCACATTACCTATAGTAAATGCGACATTAAGCCCGCAAATGTGAAACACAGAACCCCCAATATCATTGTGATCGTGACCCTCCTCCACAACCTCGATAAAGGATTGGTGACAACACCAACAGTAGCAGAATAGCAAAACACAATATAAAAACATGATTCAAATAGACCCTCGGGATTCATTTAGAATCCTGTGCAAACAAAACATATTTGCAACTGTACTAATTTTGACGTTCCAGTCTTAATAGAACTACCGAATCATGCGTACAAGGTCTTTGTGCCAGATGCTCGTTTTAAGGCATAAAAACTAACTTTAAACCAAAATGACCAAAATGCCCCTGAAGCCTATCAAAATTATGAAAGAGCTTATTTTAGGCTGAAATCCACTCTCGAATCCAACAAAATGATTAAATCTATAATATGACCACTCTAAGTCCGAATGTAGATCAAAATCAACCATTAAAACTCAACTTTATCCCGTCAGATCACCCAAAATCTCCACAAATGGACTAAAATAGGAAATAAAGGCACTACTAGGCCAAAGTTAACATTCCAGAGCTGATAGAACTGACATATTTTCATTTCGAGGTTTCGAACTCCAAATGACCCTAAAAGTTTTACATTTCACACTTTAAAGCTTTAAAACACAAATTTCTTAAAATTCTACTGAAAACTCATTCGATTCGCAAACCAACCATAGAATGAAATTTAGTTTAGCATAACACAACTAGGAAGGAAAAATGGTAAATGTTAAATATCCACCACTAGAAATCATTTTCGTCATCGAACATACGACAAGAATGAAGTGTTGGTTCAAAGAGGAGCTAAAAGCATAATTTGCAAGGTATATTTTCATTGCTCAAGTGAATTTCCCAAATGGCACTACCACATTAAAACACAAGTCTGCATTTTTGAGTCAAAATTGAGAATCAACAAACAATGGCGACCATACCTCACAGAATCGATGTATTTTCGATACCTCCACAATGACCAAGATAACCAAGTTCACTCAATAGACCCAAACAAACCAAGAAATCTCTAAACCATTGCGCTACCATCAATTGACTTATCTTCTCATCTCAACTGGGATTTCTGAACCTCTAACACTTAAACCCAAAGAGAAACTGAAACTCAATTATAACTCACCTACAAGGTGAACTTCCAAGGCTGGGTGACCCATGCCCAATACTTTTTTCTTTACCCAAATCAATCAAATAGTGCATGCGTAGGACTCAAGACTCAAGGATATCAGTCACTACCTTCCTATTGCATCCAATAAATAACACACATTACATTTAATCATTAAAATGACAACCTGACAAGGATACCACAATCCCAGGAACCATATATGGAAAAAACCTACTAATAGCGGTAATAAAAAAACCATGCACAGTCTGAAGTAATAACAAAAAATAACATTGATACATGACCACTGACAACAATATCTAACTGAATATCATGCATCACATCAGGTATACCCTTAGCCCCATGCACTAAAAATAGTAACAACAACCTACTCAATCTGCCAAGCACAAAAATATCCTAAAACTTATCTAGTTATGAAATAAAGCATGATATAAGATGTCCAACCCTAGAAGTGATCTTACACAACTGTCAATGCGTACACAAACCTATAAATTTTAACTCTCACAAAACTCTACAAAGTCCTTTCACATCCCACTACCACATCAAGTCTACCATACTCAGAAGGATCAATAACACTCGATCATTAACCTTTAACAAGATCATATCATAGGATTGGTTTATCCGATCCACCACTAAAAATTCAATAATTAAGAAGTTACACCATTGGAAACCAAATAAAAGCTATACATCACATCAAAACTGGCATATAGTATACCAACTGTCATGCCATGGGCCACCCCCTAGGCATGAATAACATCTTTAGCCACTAAGTTAACCTAGCATCCTTAGAACAACTACTTGGATCATTCATAGCTCTACTCACATCACTCAATGAAAGTAGTAAAAATAATATCAAAAGTATAATGAGCGCCTCACAATACTAAATAAATAGTTTCAAAATGAATAGATAAACTCAAATCTCAAAAACCACACATATCAGTTTAAAAACCTCTACTCGCTAAATAATGGTTTGCTAGCACAAGAGTTTATTAGCTAGTTTCCAATGAATGCAAAAATAAATATATAAAGCTATAGTACAAGATCTAGATAAATACATAAATAAAATCAACTCTATATATTGGTCCTCAAATCAAGTGAGGACTCACCAAGCTTCTAATCTTCTAAGAATATAGGCAATGTCAACCTTGAGCATCAAGGCAGTTGGCAAAATCTGCATGGGGTTAACACATGCATCAAAAGCAGAATCAACAAAAATATGTATTGAGTATGTGAGCAGGTGCAAAGCAAGTTATACAATATAATGATAAGTTATTAAATGCATGAACAGTAAATCTCAACTCTAGCCCTAACTCAAATAGGAAGTTTAGTAGTTTATAATGAAAATAGTTAAGAAGGTTTATAGTTTGTAGAACCAATGTACCTTGAAAAGGGCTCCTCGGGAAAAAACTACAGACCATTCAATAGACTGTAGCTTTTACCTATGCTCTTTGGAATTACTTATACAATTCGTAGTCTTAATCTACGGTCCGTGAAAGTTTAACTGTTGATAGGTATTTACTAAAATAGTCATAACATTTTACTACGAACTTAAAACAACAAGTAGTTCATTGGAATCAAAACTAGACTCAAAAAAATTTATGTGGATAGATCATAGGTTACCTAAATATTTTAATATTAATAGATATGGTAATATAAATTTGACCCATGCACAAAGTAAAACAAAAACTAAGTTGCTAGGAAATGCCTTGAACTTAACTTTGTGTTAGGAGTTGTTTATGACCTTTGATCACTTAAGGAACTCAACCCACACTTTATTTTGGAATTTATAAACTAGAATCAATTAGTAACTTTTAGGACTCGGATGTAAATACAAACAAAGAATGGTTCAAATTCTAGCCCAAGTTTTAGGGTGTTACATTATCTCCCCCTTAGGATCATTCATCCTCGAATGAAAGCTTTAGATTAGAAACATAGACTACAAGATAGGAGAATGAAAACAACTCAACATGTCTTACTCAATGAGACCTCAACTCAACTATCAACCGTGCAACAATGCAATAACTGACCTCAACATCAATAACTCATTAAGTAGCACATAAATGCACAAATAGGGACTCATGTACTACTACCTCAACTCAACATCAATACTCTTGCCAACCTATGCATGATACACTCAATGGACTCATTTAGTGCGACATTCTACATGCTCATGAACTAAAATAGATACAATTTAAATAGAAAGTTATTACCTCAAGGAGGGGTAAAACTAGAAGGAAACAAATGTTGGTATTTTCTCATCAGATCAGCCTCTTCCTCCTAAGTATCACCCTCAACTACTTAGGTCCTCCAAAGAACCTTATCTAATGATATCTCTTTATTCCTCATCAACAAACCTGTCTATCAAGAATCTAAACGGGGGCCTCCTCGTATGTCAAACTATTATGAATGTTGATATCCTCAACTGGAACTACAAAGGATGGATCGCTTATGTATTATATCAAAAAGAAAAATAAAACATAGGGTGAATCATTGCCAACTCTACTGGTAAATCTAAGTGGTAGGCAACCTTGCCTACCTTCCTCGAACTCTGAAATGGCCTAGTATATCTCGGACTCAACATACCCTTTCTACTAAATCTCTTGACCTTCCTTTAAAGGATACAACTTTATAAATACCCAATCATCTATATCAAACTCTGACTTTCTTGTTCTCAAATTTGCATAAGACCATTACCTACTCTATGTTGTCCTCATCCTCTCACAAATAGTCTTGACTCTCTTCAAGCATCAAGAAAAAACTCTAGACCTACAACAGTTGCCTTACTAATATCAAACCATCTAGATAGAGACCTACAAAGTATCCCATCTAATGCCTAGAATGGAGCTATATAAATACTTGAATGATAGTTGTTGTTGTATGCAAACTCAATTAAAGTTAGGTACTTAACCCACATACCATTGAAATTTATTGCACATGCTCTTAGCATATCCTTTAAAGTTTTAATAGTTTTCTCAGTCTGCCCATCTTTCTGAGGATGAAAAATTATACTCAACTGATCTATGGTATCAGGACCCCTCTGAAATGATCTCCAATACTGAGATGTAAACTACAAACCACGATCTGATATAATAGACAGAGGAACACCATACATATACCATCAAGTATATCCCACAATATTACACTCTAAATAACTAGTGTGAAATATGTAGGAAGTAAGATGACTTAGTCATTTGGTCTACTAACACTCATATGGAAACATACCTCTAGGCAAATGGTAAACCGGTGAGAAAATCTGTATTAATAACCTGCTACTTCCATGTGGGAATCTCAAACTGCTGCATTTGTCCTACTGGTCTCTGGTGTTCTACTTTCACTTATGATAGTTAAGACACTTAGCCACAAACTCGGTTATGTCCTTCTTTATACCTTCCCACCAATACACCTACATCAGGACTCTATAAATCTTAGTAGCCCCGAGATGGACAGAAAATCTTGAACTTTGAGCCTTTGACACAATCCTCTCTCTCAAGCAATCAATTTATAGAATGACACACAAAAGATCTTGATAACAAAGAAATCCATCTCCCCCATTAGAGAAAACCTATACTTTATGCTTATGGACTACATCTTTCATCTGCACAAGAATCAAATCACTATCTTTCTTCTCCTTCAACTAAATAACAAGAGATGACTCAAAAGTATTTTAAACAAGAATACCACCATCCTCTGCACCCATCAATATAACACCAAGGAGTGAAAGCCTATGCACCTCTCTAGATAACTCCTTATTATCCCCATCAATATGCGACAAACTCCCCGCAGACAACTTGCTAAGGGAATAAGCCAGTA
>JBDJHY010233239.1:0-10982 GCA_039654485.1 Withania somnifera
TAATCCCAACATGATATAAAATAGTAATCCCAAGTCACACAAGTCACTCCAATGACAAAGCAATTAACAAGTATTTGATAACAATTTATAGAAAGCCATTATAACCACAACTTGCCTTAATTTCGAACACCAAACTATTCAAGAGTGTTTCTCTTTCGATTGACCTCCAACCGCGCACCATCTAGTGACCAAAATAAGAATTACAAGAAAATATTTACTAATCAACACCAAATTTCAGTTAATCAAGGTTTATGCAAAAACTAACTCTGGACCCAAAGAGTCAAGATAAATTTTAATTGTAAAATAATATCACCCAAATACCAAGGGATACTAAATAACAAGTTTCATTAAATGCCCATCCCATATATTGTTAAAATCACAAGTTTTCATCATTTTCAAGTTCAACATTTAACTTACTGTTTTAGGGTTAAAACCATGAAATTTGATGTGAAAATCATGTTAAAGTAGAAGGAATCAACAAAATAATGATTAGGGAACTTAAACAAGTGATGCCTTCAAAAATCTTTGGTCAAGTTCACTTAAGATTGGGGTTTTAGGTGAATTTGCATGAAAATATGAACAAAAAGAATACACAATCTGTTTTAAGTTTTCCAGGAGAACAATAGACCCTCCGCAAACATGGGCCCCTGGCCGCAAATGCGGAGGTCCTGGACGGAAACACGTCACGATCGCGATCACAGAGCATAAACATATAACTCTTCAAAAATGCATCCCTGATCCCCGTGAATGAGAAGAACAACTGCCTCCCCTTCCCAGACATGGAGGGCCTCCGTGAATGCGGAGATTCCTGGGTAAAAAATAGAACAGTAGCAAAAACTGCAACTACACAAGGTAAAAATAACATCGGAAAGCCCCTCGAGATTCATTCGGGAATCCATGATAACAAACCATATATGCAAACATAATATTTTTGACATTTCAGACTCAACAGAACCATAAAATCATGCGTACAAGGTCTCGTCGACCCGATACCCATTAAGGGCCTATTTTGAACTAAAATAATCAAAATGACCAAAATATCCCCTAGTCTTACAAAAAATATAAAATACCTCATTTTAGGACAAATTTCACCACCCAAATCAAACGAAATCATCAGATTTTTTATCTGAATACTTTAAGACCAAATATTCCCAGGTCAATCAATTCACTTAAACCTTCAACTTTAGCCCGTCTAAACACTCAAACTCACCATGGGTGGTCTAAAATAGTAAACGAGAGTGTAACTAGACCAAACTTGATATTCCGGAGCTGATAGAATTGAAGAATTTAAAATACAAGGTCTAGGACTCTATATGACCACTATAGTTTGTTATTTGAACAAAAAAGCTCTAAAAACTCAAATTTCTTAAACTTTCATATCAAATCACATCCCGCACCCGAACCAACTATGGAATCGGAATAAATCTATACTCTATGGCCTCTCCTCAGAAATATCGAACCAATCAATTGGAGACCTACATCTCCTACCATACAATGCCTCAAAAGCCGCCCTCTGAATGCTTGAATGGTAACTGTTGTTATAAGCAAACTACGTGAGTAGTAAGAACCAGTCCCAATGACCAACAAAGTCAATAACACAAGCTCACAACATGTCGTCAAATACCTGAATAGTGCGCTCAGACTGGCCATCGGTTTGAGGATGAAAGTTTGTTCTCAGATTAAGCTTAGTACCCATCTCACACTACATCATACTCTAAAAGTAGGAAGTAAACTGTGTGCCTCGGTCAGATATGATAGAAATAGGGGTACCATACAACTACACTATCTGACTAATGTAAATAGCTGCCAACTACTAAGCACAGTATCTCAGTTTAACTAGAGTAAAATGAGCAGACTTAGTCAAACGATCAATAATCACCCAAATAGAGTCATAACCACCTAGTGTAGTAGGCAACCCAACAATGAAATCCATAGATATAAGATCCAACTTCTACTAGGGGATAGGCATCCTCTGTGACACACCTCCTGACTTCTGGTGCTCAAACTTTGCCTACTGATAGTTTAAGCATCTAACAACAAAATTTGGATGTACTTTCTCATACCACACCACCAATAATGATGACTCAAATTGTGATACATCTTCGTTTCCCCTAGATAGATGGGCCTTCTCTAAGATCATCTTGGCATCACCTCATAGCACCTTATCACGAATGATCCACAACTTATAATTATCAAATTGGGTGGAACGAATCTGCTCTATTAATGAAGAACAGGCCTCTACATATGCAAGTACACCACCATCATAAAAAATCCGCAATCTAACCAAGAGTTTGGATAGACTCTGAACATCTCTAGACAAAGGTTTCTCCTCAGCCCGAATACAAGCCAAACTACCCATGCTCAAGGATTGCATACTAAGGGAATCTTCCACCATATTGGCCTTTCCTGGGTGCTACAAAATAGTGATATCATAATCCTTAAGAAACTCCAACCAATGCCGCTGCCTCAAGTTAAGTTCTTTCTGACTGAAAATGTACTGAAGGCTCCTATGGTTGGTAAACACCTCACAATGCACTTCATTCAAGTAATCTTTTCATAACTTCAAATAAAATTCTCTATCTGCCAACTCTAAGTTATAAGTAAGGTAGTTCTTCTCGTGCACTTCAATTGACTCGAAGCATAAGCTACTACCTTACCCTCCTGCATCAATACTCCACCCAATCCAACCCTCAAAGTGTCACAATAAACAATGAAACCTTTACACTCTACTGGAAAATTAAGAATAGTAGATTATGTCAATAATGACTTGAGCTTTCAAAAGCTCTCCTTGCACTCATCAGACCACTGAAAAAGGCATATTTTTTTCTAGGTCAGTGTAGTCAATGGAACTTCAATAGAAGAAAATCAACGTACTACATCCTATAGTAGCCATCCGAGCCAATAAATCTCTAAATCTTAATCAGTGAGGTACGTCTCACCTAACCACATACCAATGAAATCTTTGTTGGGTCGATCAAAATACCCTCCTTGTACACCACATGTTCCAACAATGCCACTGAACTCAATCGAAACTCGCTCTTCAAGAACTTTGTATATAACTTCTCATCTCTCTACCTTTGAAGTGCAATCTTGAACATGTCGGCCTCAATCTTAGAATAAACCAAGATATCATCAATGTATACAATCAATAGGGATGAAATACTCCGTTCATCAACTCTATAAATGCACCTGGGGCATTAGTAAGCCCAAAATATATCACCAAAAACTCATAATTCCCTTATATATGGTACAAAAAGCCATCTTCAAAATATCTAAAGGTATAATCCTCAACTGATAATATTTGAATCTCAAATCAATCGGAGAAAAGATGATGGATCCCTGGAGCTGGTAAAAAAGATCATCAATACGAGGAAATATATACTTGTTCTTCACTGTCACTTTGTTCAATTGTCTATAGTCACTGGGGAACTCCAAAGTGACATGCTAGGATGAATGAACCTTTTGCTAAGCAAGTCTTGCAAGTTCTCCTTTAAATCCTTCAACTCAGCAGGAGCCATACAGTAACTAGGAATAGAAATAGGCTTGGTGCTCATCTCCTAATCGAGACCAAAATCAATGTCCCTATTAGGAGGGACACTAGGAAGGTTTGTCAGAAATACATCAACAAACTTTCTAACCATAGGAAATAACTCTAAGGAAGGAGGCTCAACACTAACATCTCGTTAAAATGCCAAATAAGACATACATTTCTTCTCAAACAACCTCTGAGCCTGAAGAAAAAAGATAACTCCACGAGGATATGACCCATTGTACCCTTCCACTCAACCCTTAGAATACTAGGCATACATAATGTAATAGTCTTGGAATGAAAATCTAAAATAACATGATAAGGATCAAGCCAATCCATACCCAAAATGACGTCAAAGTATATCATATCAAGTAAGATCATGTCTACCCAAGTGTCATAGCCCAATAAGACTATTATATGAGATTGGTGCGCCCAATCCACCACCAAGGACTCATTCATAAGAGTGGACATATGAAGAGGGGTGGGAAATACATTAGATAACATGTCAAATATAACAACAAAATATGTAGAAACATAGGAGAGAGTAGACCCCGGATCAAACACCACTAGGCGTTGAGTAAATTGGAATGATACCTATGATAACAGTATTGGAATTCATCCTCAGGCCTCCCAGGAATATCATAGCACTGAGTGAGCCTACCTCGGGGCTAAAAGAGAGCATGACCCTGCTATCTTCCTTTCTGCTATGAACCCCTACCAGTCGGTACACCTCTACCCATTTATCCACCTCCCCTACTTCTACCTATAGGTGCTGGTTCTCTAGACGAAGCACGAGGAAACTGAGAAGCCTGATAAAACTCATTCCTTACTCGATAGGGACAATGCCTTCTAAAATGTCATAGATCCCCATACATAAAACAAGACTGGGAAGCTGAAAGTTGTTAGGATGAACCTTGAGACCCAGTGTGGCCACCTTGACCTGAAACCCACTGATGAGAACTATATGAACTCTGAGACGGACTGGAGGCACTCTAACCTGTATGACTAGTACCTGAGGTTTGCATAGATACCTAAAAAGGATATCAGAGATGAAAGGGAATCGTTGCTTCCATATGAGTCATCAAAAAAGTGAGCATAAGGATAGGGTCTCTAGGCCTTGCTGTCACCAGAACAACCAATAATCAACTGCTCAAACCCTCTCGTAGCCTCGATTACAGTGTTAAGAGTAGCACCTGGCATCTGAGAAACCACGAATACCATAGTCTGAAGAGAAGAGTTCAAACCTCTCATGGACCAAGCTAACTTCTCCTGATCATCTTGTAAGATAGCCAAAACATGAAATCTCATAGAAGCAAGATACATAGACATCAACTATCATGTCCTCTGGTATCAACTTATCAAATTTCCAATGCAGTCTATCCCTCACACTATGATATATATATACCAATCTAATAAATCTCCAGTGAACATCTCCTGAGTAATAGGAGGAGATCCAAGCGGTCTAAAGTCAAAATTAGAACGCCACCACATTTGACTGGCCCTCGAAGTTGTAACACTATGTAGTCTACACTATGTGATCATACCATCTTTACACTATGGAGTAGCTCATGACAAGTAGTAAGAAACTCAAATGGGTCCTCTTCCTACCCATCTTGAAACTGAAGTGGGTCCATTTTGTAGAGCCTCTCATACCTCCGTTGCTGATCATCAGACATCTCAATAATCATTGTACATGTATATCCAACAATTAGAATTTGAAGCTTATGTACCCTATATACAATAGGTGGCTACCCCACCTAACCTATATCTATATAAGGCTAGCCCTCTGGAACCTGAATCATAGGTGGCTGACCCACATGCCCTCAAACTACTGGTGGTCTTCCCAGCGGCTCATACATAAGGGGTCTTTGCCCCTGCCCTGGTCTGAGAACCCTATGGTGTAACGCCCTATGCTAAACTCTCATGTACCCCAAGAACCCTCAATAAAGTATCCTTCATTAGTGGGGTTGTAACTGATCTCTATCCTCAGCTCTATCCATCAGGCTTAGGTAAAGCCATCCTAGCTTTACCCTTAGCTAGGGCTACCCCTCTAACTCTTCCTCGAGCTCCACCTCGGCCTCTAACTCTACCCCTACCTCTGGTAGCTGGCTCAGGGATGTCCTCATCACCCCTATCAATAGCATCTCTAGTCCTTACCATTTGTCAAAAAAATCATGCAAGGACTCAGTACGTGTGAATCAGCCATGCTAGCTAGAAATGAAAGAATGAAGAAATATTTCCTAGAGTTTTGTAGCCTCTCAAGAATAAGAAACGGATGTCTCCACACCAATCTGCAAGACTTGACTAAACTTGGATTATGTACAATGGAACCAATGAACCTAGGGCTCTGATACCAACTTGTCATGCCTCGAGAACCAGACGTGAAGGAACCTACCTTCCCAATCCAATAAGCCATCTAAATTTATGATTAACTAAGGTAAATAATAAATAAAATATGCGAAAAGTAATACATGAATAAGATACACTTCATAAGTCTCCTATTAATCCCCAAAATTGGGTATCGTTGTACATAGCTACTAAAATTGAAGTTTATACAAATCTCAAGTCTGTAAATATCTGTAATAAATAATGATACATAAAAATAAAAGTTAGTAGATATCCGGCAATTGTTGAATGGACTGGAAGCTACCTCGGGATATCTTAGACGAATTCTAGACTAGTAGAAGGAAGCCATCACTGAAAACTAGGCCTAAAACCTGAACAAAAGTGTAGAACAAGAAAGACTGAGTACAAGACAATGACACTCGGTAGCGTCCTTGGATGGCTAAATATAAAAACAAAACAATAACTCCTAATATCCCAACCGGTCCTCAAATACTAGAACCTACAAGCAGTTATATACAACAGCCCAACAATAATTTATAATCTATACACCAACCAAAATATCATTTAATAGTCTTAATGTTATGAATAATCCCCAGCTCCCCCGTTTTTATCTAATGCCACCTTTAAGATATCAATCAAGTATCTATAACCTCAAGACCTCCACAAGTCCTTAATATGATCAAAGTACGAACAGAAATCACATAATGAACATGTTACAACAACAATTATGAAAGAGTGAGCAAGTTACCACAATTGAAGTCATAGATGAAAATAAAGTGAATAAGTTACCACAATAGACTATTTCCAAAGAGAACAAGTTACCACATTGAACAATGAATAGAGATGATTTGAGTGAGTTGCCACACATTAATCAATGAATAGTGTGAACGAGTTACCATACTTAGGTAATGAATGAGGATAGTGTGAATGAGTTACCACACTTAGACAATGAGTAAAGATAGTGTGAACGAGTTACCATACTTGGGACAATATTAACAACAAGCTAAACAATAAACCACACATCACATAATATTAAGAGCACTTAACAATTTCAACAAGTATTATTACATATCAACAAGTTTCAGATTATGCTATTTAGCATCAACTAATACAATAAGATAGTATGGGTTTATTTCCCGCAATTCAAGCCTAATCATATCTCCATTTTGCATCCAACCCCGCAAGTTACTAATTTCTATTACAAGAATAGAAATATTTTTTCAAGGGAATTTACAAATCAAGTATGTAATTAAACCCCGAATACTACACCAAGGCACCCTATTTTTCAAAAATGAGTCAATACATAATTTGTAACATAATCAAGTATACATCTAAGTCAACAAATTCATCATGTGTTCACAATATTTTAATTAGCCCACTTCTAGTCCCAACATGATAAAAGATAGTAATCCCAAGTCACCAAAATCACACCAATGCCAAAGAAAATAGCAAGTCTTTGTTAACAATTTAAAAAAAAAGTCATTAAAACTCCACTTGCCTTAATTCTGAAGAACCATCTTATTCAATAGCTCCCCCCTTTCGATTGGCCTCCAACTGAGCACAATCTAGTGGCCCAAAGAAGAAATACAAAAAAATATTCACTAATCAATACAAGTTCAATACCAAATATGAAATTTCTTTGAGAACCCAAATCATTTTGTTGTTAAAATCACAAGTTCTTACCATTTTCGAGTTCAACATTCAACTCACTATTTTATGGTTCAAAACCATGAAATTTTCTGCGAAATTATGTTAAAGTAGAAGGGAATTGAAAAAATAGTAATTAAGTAACTTACCCAAGTGATACCTTTGAAAAGCTTCGATCAAGTTCTCTCAAGATTGGGGTTTTAGCTGAATTTACATAAAACTATGAACAAAAAGATGTAGGTCCAGAACAACAAGATTGGGGTTTTAGCTGAATTTGTTTTATGTCGCCCAGGTGAATAGTAGACCCTTCTCGAATACAGTCCCCTGGCCCAAACATGTAGGTCCTGGCTGGCAACACATCATGATCATGACCCCTATTCAGCGATCACGGAGCAAAAGTATAACTTTTTCGAATGCATCCTCGAACACTAATAACACGAAGAGCAACCATCTCCCCTCTATGCAAACACACCAGGACTTTGCAAACACAAAGAGTCCTGGGTAAAAAATAGAACAGTGTCCACAACTACAATTCACAAAGAAAAAATGACATCGAAAGGCCCGTCGAGATTCATTCGAAATTCGTGACAAAAACCTATATATGAAAATATAGTATTTTTGATGTTTTGAACTCAACAGAACCATCAAATCATGTGTACAAAGTCTCCTTGACCCGAGAGTCATTAAGGGACTATTTTTAACTGAAATGACCAAAATACTCTCGAGGATTACGAATAATATAAAAGACCTCATTCTAGGATATATTCCACCTGCAAATCCAATGGAATCATCTTATTTTCGAATCGATTACTCTTAGAGAAAATTTTATCCCAAGTCAACCAATTCACTTAAAACTTCAACTTTAGCCTATCTAAATGCTCAAACTCACTACAAATGGTCTAAAACAGTAAATAAAAGCATAACTAGACCAAAATCGACATTTCAAAGTTAATGGAACTGATGAATTTTAGATACAAGGTCTAGTATCATATTCATTGTCTCGTAGGATGATATCTACTGTTAGATTAAGGTTATTTTTAATTAGAGAACCTTGGATTAGAGATCTAAGGCTAGATGTATAGTTCACCCAGTTGTTTTCCTGTAGTAAAATATTGTTAACCTTTCCAATAATACTACTTAAGTTTGCAATAGTAGCAGTACCATGACTTTTAGATCTTTTTGCAATTATATTATTGTTTATTCATAATAGTGTTATATATTTTTTTTATAACGATGCTACACAAAATATCACAGGACACACGTGTAGCGCATGTGCCCAAAGTTAATTTATGTATAACTCACTCCTTACTTGTATGTCCATGCAGATACTGTTAGTAGTGACGAAATTAGTAGCTGACAAACGTGCAAGATTTAATAGAGTTGCTAACATAAACCACCACATTATTTGTGGAGGTTTGTAAAAAAGTAGTTATCATTTAATTATTGATATATACTTATTGGTTTTACATACCCGAGTCTTTTGTCCTCAACGAAAGTGGGCAAAAATGTGTATGGGAGAAAGAATTCTAAAAAGAGAGAAGATTTCGTCCACCAAACGGGACTTCTCAGAGATGTTCCATGGTCTAGTATAGGATTTGGGTAAAGAGTTTTAATTAATACTTTGAAATCCTAATTGTTTGTAATTAATTAACATTTTATTTAAATTCGTAAACAATTATTTAAGTGGTTGCAAATTAATGGTTAAGGTGCGAAAATTGGGTTTTCCTGGCGGGTAGTATGCTCTGGGTTCCAATCATGTCTAGGGTGTGATTTGATACTTTACTCTTACATTCAAGGAAAATTCAAGTGCAAAACACATTGCTTGGATGACTATTTCCCACAGTAAAATCCAGGTTTGAACTCACAATTCTGTTAGGATTCTCTCCTTCCTGTTAACTTAAGAAGTGAATCCTTCATTAACATTCTGACTTCTCAATCTATATTACAAGGGATGGTTAATTAAACTTCAATAAACAAAGTTACCTTTCCCCAAAATTCTATAGAAATCCATTAACAATCAACTATTCTGTTCGGAGATGGTTAACAGAACATTCTTTCGCTGCTTCCATTATTTTCTTCACTTCCAACAGACTACACAATGTTTGCCAATTTTCAGACTAAAACTTGCACATTTTCCCCCCATCTGGCATTGAACCTATTGCTCTAAGCTCACTACTTTTCTAGTTGCAGCAAATGAAAGTAGTACTAACAGCTCATTTAGTGAGGAGTATTTAACAATATATCATACAAATATAAATCACAAAACTTATAGAGAAATGTTTCTTAAAAGATGATTCGAGAAATACATTGTTATTTCAAAATGAAGAGCTACTAATAACCCCTTGGATATGACGAGTACAATCCTAACCTTGTCAATAAGCTACAAACCAATTTCAACCATAACATAACAGTTATTAAGTTAAGGCCAAACATTATCAATAAGAAAAGATAATTGAAGCGTATGGAGAAGATCTTGGGATGCTTGACAACTCATGTTCTATTTTAACATAATCATGAGATGCAGCAGCTAATCTGGATGCAAAGACAAACTTTTTTAGCATGGTTGCATACTTGATAAAATATTTTACCAAATAAAGTACTTACTTGATTTTATTTAGTTATCCCAAATAGTCAATGAACTTGATTGTAATGACCCTCAAGTCATTTGTCCATTTTCAACGTATTTTATCATTTTTTTCCTCTCCCGTGGTTGTTTTATGATAAACTATCTATGTGAAACCAAACATCCTTAGACACTAAGTTTCCTTAAAAGCCTCGAAAAATTCACTTGGATCATGCATAGCTATACTCACATCACTCAGTAGAAGCAATGCCAATAATATCAGAAGTGTAATGGAATTCTTACAATAATCAATAAATAGGCTCGATGAAAGAATAGATAAACCTAAATTTCAAAACCAATATATCTCAGTCTAAAAGTCTTTACTAGCTAAATATTGGACTGCTAACACAAGAGAGTACTTGCTAGTCTTCTAATAAATGAAATAATAAATAAATAAACCTAAATTCTGAGCTCTAGAAATAAAATAAAATAACTCCATAGCTTTCCCTCAGATCAAGTGATGACTCACCAAAACTCTAGTCTTCTTAGAATGCTGGTAATGTCAACCTTGAACATTCAAGCGGTTGAAAAAAATTACATGGGGGCTAACACATGCAGCAAGAGCAGAATATCACAAAAATATGTACTAAGTATGTAAGAAGGTATAAAAGTAGGCTATATAGTATAATCGCAAGTACTATGCAATGAATAAATAGTAAATCTCAACTTTAGCTCTAACTCAACTAAGAAGATTAACAGTTTATAATAAAATAATTAAAAATCTCATAGATTAAATAAAATCAACCAAAAAAACTTAACTCATTAGTTTTTAACAAAAGATAAATACTTATTAAGAATAAGCTTTCTCTTTTTTTTTTTGATATATTCAATTTTAGC
>JBDJHY010233250.1:0-10982 GCA_039654485.1 Withania somnifera
GCTGTATATATGCCTTCTATTATTAGTAAGTTCAGTCATTTTATTTTAGTGGTGGTTGTGCACGGTTATGGACCATTATGAGTAGTTACAAGGTATAGGGACAGACTTGTCTATAGGTAGGTTGTAGATGCCATCAGGTCCTGAAATTTGGGTTGTGACAGAGTAGTATAAGAGCTTAGGTTTACCGATCTCTTTGGAATTGGTGCAAGTACCTATTAGAGTCCTGAGGATCAGTGTATTGACATCCGTATCCAATCTTCAGGGTAACTTAGGAAAGCTTTCTCTCTTGATTCTTATCATGCGTTAATATTCATACCATTCCTAAAATACTCAATTTGGCTTCACTCTTTCGCAGATGGTGCACACTCGAGATTCGTGCATGGATCAATATCCTCCCATAGCAGATAAGGAGGGGGTAGTAGGGGATCTCTCACTGATTATTACTACTCCATCCACTGGACATCTGCAGATAGTTTTTGTACCCCCACCACAGTTGGCCAAGCAACCGCCTGCTGCTTTTGGAGACTTGTTACGACAGATGTTACAGATGCTTGAAGGAGCACCTGTGGATAAGCCACAGTCGTGTACTTGGGGAGAGACATTAGGTACACTGCCTCCCCCAGTATCTATAACCCCAATAGCACCTCGTGTACATATTTCCCTACTAGGATTCTCTAGAGCAGTGAGGTAGGATCTCCATAAGAATCTTTACTGTCTGTGAGGAGAGATAAAGGACTTTGGAGTTATTGGATATACATGGATTGACTTTACTTCTTACGTGCTTTAGGGTTCTTCTAGTCATTAGTGGAGGGGTTACAGATATTGTAGGCCACCAGGTCCAGCCCCACTGACTTAGGGATAGTTTCAAAAGTCCTTCATGGACTAGTACTTGCCTTAGGAGCATACCATAGGCATTGCAGGCTCAGTTTTTAGGCTTACACTAGGGTATTATGACACTTTATGAGAATAGGGCATGACATATTGAGCTATCTAGACATGATGGTAAGTTGTTTCCTACCAAGAAAAGGTTGGGGAGGAGAGCAAGAGGTAGAAGAGGTGAGCAACAGTAGGGTAAGGTTCGTCATTAGCTCTATATTATTCCAGATAGGGCCAAGGCTGAGGCCTTAGATGCTGTTATCACCTGTATGTTGCTTGTTTCTGTGCACTCAACTTCAATTTTATTCGATCCTAGATCCACATTATCTTATTTATATGTTTATTTTATCGCACATTCAGGTGTTTTTAGTGAGTTGTTATATGTGCCCTTGAATGTGTCTACCCCCTGGGCGAGGCCCTAGTGTGAATCGGGTTTATAGGTCGTGACTGGTGACTATTCAGGGGTATGACACTCGAGCATATTTTATTGGGTTATAAATATTATTTGCCTTTTTTTATTTGTGATTTAAGTCATTTTATTCCTTGTTGGTGGTTATGAGCACTTATAGCCCATTATGAGTAGCTTCGAGCTGTAGGGATAGGCTTGTATATGGATGGGTTCAAGATTCCAGTACGAGGATCTCCATCTAGTTCAAATGAGAGAGAGGGTTTTGAGGGGTGATTTTAGTTGGGCCATGATAGACTCTGATGGTATGTTGTGGGTTCATGGTCGTCTAGACACTCTGATAGTTAATGAGTTGATTCAAACTCTATTGCGTGAGGGTTATTTCTCCAGATAATCTATCTATTTATATATCGTGAGGATGTACCATGATTAGATGCAGGATTACTGGTGTCGGGGTATGAGGAGATCTACATCATCCTTTGTGTCTCAGTTTTTAAACTGTTAGTAGGTAAAGTTCGAGCACCGGAGACCGAGCGATGAGCTTCAGAAACTCCCTATTTCTGAGTGGAAATGGGAGTGGATTACTATGGAATTTATCTTAGGCATTCCCAACCACATCTATAGTCCATGATTGCATTTGGGTCATCGTGGATCAATTGACTGAGTCATTTCACTTCCTACAAATACACTCATCTTGGGTTGCAAAAAGACTAGTTGAGTTGTATGTTTGTGAGGTAGTTCGGCTTCATGGGTCCATTATATCAGGTTGAGGCACTCAATTTATATTGTGGTTTTGGAGGTTAGTATAGATAGAGATAGGTATTGAGGTTGCCTTGAGTACGACGTTCACCCTCAGACTGACGGGTAATCCGAGAGGATTATTCAGGTGTATCAGGATATGAAGGTCCTATGCCTTTGATTTTAGTGGTACCTAGAATAGACATTAGGAATTAGTAGTGTTCTTATCTAATAATAGTTATCATTCTAATATTCAGATGGTGCCTTTTGAGGCCTTTATGGTAGGCATCAGACATTTCCTATTGGTTGGTTTTTTGGTAGAGGTTCATACCAGAGTTTTGTTGCTTTGTGATATCGTGGGCAAGGTTAGAGTTATTCAGGATAACCTTCATATGTTTCAGATTGGGCAAAAGTCCTATGCGGATAGTAGGCTTCGATCCCTAGTGTTTAGTGTTGTGGACTGGGTGTTTCTCTGAGTGTCTCCCATGAAGGGCATTATGAGATTTTGTAGGTACGATAAGCTTATCCCTCGATTTATCAGGCCTTATGAGATCACTTAGAGGGTTGGAGATGTTTCCTACAGACTTTCCCTACCTCTAGAGTTATTTGTTTTCCATAGGGTATTCATGTATCGATGCTTCGCCAGTATGTGCCTAACCCATCTCATGTGCATCACCAAGAGTCTGTGCAGATAGATGACAGGTTGACATATTGAGGAGGTAGAGGCCATTATAGATAGGGATATGAGGTAACTCGAATCCAAAGATATCCTGGTGGTGAAGGTTTTTTTGGTTCATTGACTAGTCAAGAAGGCTACTTGGGAGATAGAGCATGATATATGGGACCAGTATCCATATTTGTTTCATCCCTCAAGTACTACTCATTCCTTGACTTTTAAGGAATAAAGTTTTGTTTAGTGGAAGATGTTGTAATGACCCGCGTGATCATTTACTTGCCTTTTAATTTGTGTAATATTTAGAGATTTATGTTAGCTTCCCCAAGTCATCTATGACTTACTGGGACCGTTAGTTTGGTTTCCTAGAAGTTCTATAACTTGTTATCTCAGTTTACTTATTTTGAAGGCTTAACCTTGAAGTAGTGGAACTTAAGAGTGAAACATAGTAAAGATGCTTTGAATTGGATTCTGACAATTCTGTTAACTCCATAACACTTACTTTAGTCTAGTTGTACTTTCAGTTCATGTCCTGGGGTTTTCTTTTTGAGTTTGAACTATTTTATGAAAATTTAGTTCAATCGAAGTTTATTTTGGAGCTTGGGTTGGATTTTGGTTGTCGAATCGGTATTCTAAAGCTTCCATCAGCTCTATAATGTTGAGTTTTTGACTATTTGGACTTTTAGTTTGTATCCCAGGGTGTTTTTTGTAAGTTTGAGCTATTTTGAGGAAATTCATCTCAAAGGGAGTTCATTTTGAATCTTGGGTGGGATTTTAGTGATCGAAGTGTATTATTGGAGTTTTGATGATTTTATCATCGCTGAATTGGTGATTTTAGGATGGTAGGGTTGTTGGTATGCTTTTAGGATTGGTAGGGTCCTCTTCTCTCAAACAACCTCTGATAGTCATTTCATCGACTTTGTAGAGTTTGAAATATGTTTTCCATGCAAGATACATATTTGGTTTGTCAAAATTGGACTATGTTTCCATTCCGAGCCTCTTTTTGAAGTTTTGGGAAATATCGTCTCCTATTGCAGTTATAGATTAATTTATCATAGTTTTGACTAATAAATCCGTGACCGATAAGTCAGTTAGGATCCATAAATTGGCAGGTCCGATTAATAGGTCTTTTTGACTGATATATCATCACTTTCTGGGTCGTTATAAATCGACAGGTACTGATTTATCAATCCTTTTGATTGTAAATTGGTCACTGCTGGGTCTTTTTGAAGGCCATTTTTTCGTTTTTTAAAACATTTCCCATGTGTTTCTCCTCCATTTTTCTTCCCTTTTTGGCGATTTCTTAAGCAATTTTAAAGGGAAAGTTTTAGCTATTATTGTTTGGGAAGCGATTCTTAACTCCTTATTTCTGAAATTGATAAGCTTTCTTCCCTCCTTTTCCTCCTTAAGCTTGGTTTTGTGGTTTTTATGGAAAAATCTCATTTTCATCAATTAATGTATAATTTTTGGACACTTAGCTGGGATTGTTGTTGGTTAAGCCGGATATGGTGTTGTGAGCTTAATCACTCATTTCCCAGATATGTTCTTGCTTGATTTTTAGCATAATTAAGCTTTCCAATTTTTCTTAATTATGCAAAACATTTCTCGACCAATTGAGGACCTTTCGGAGGTCTAATTGAGCTCATTTTCAAACCATAAGTTCTTAGAGATGAGGTGTGCTGGTACTTTTAGTCTATTTTTCTGGCCCATAGGCCTAAATTTAAGCTCGGATTGTACCTAAAAATATAGGTATCATTTTTCATATTTAACCTTTAGATTGTAATTTTAAAGTTTTGAGCAAATTCGGGCTTGTTTGGATCTCTAGGCTGGTGTTGTGCACTTTTTGAGAAATTTTAATGATGCCCAGGTAGGCTAGGCTTATATTTCTCTAGACTGGTCAATTATAGGGTACTTGTGTGGTATGGCTAGTTGTGCGGGATTCTTATTAGGTTAAATGCCCTATTTTATTTATTTCACACCTATTACCTACTTTTGGGGGTCCCATGGAGTGAAGTAGAGGGCATTGGATTATGTGTGGATGTCCTGACCTTGGTGTGGGTGGCCTTGGACCCTAGTGGCTATGTCGGGCCATGAAGAGACTCGATGTGCCAGATGAGTTCTTAAATGGTGGCCTTTAGACGATCGTAGTGAGTTATATGTTTCTTTAGTATTGTTTTATAGTGTTCATGCATTGTAGATATTGACTTGTTATTAGATAAGCACGGGCACTGATTGGGGATGTGATAAAGGGAGTTCTAACGAGCTTAACTAAAACTTGAAAGATTTACTGGCCTAGTAACTGAAGGTGTTTTCCTTACTTATATGAATATGTATGCCACGACCACCTGGTGGTATGGTGTTATTTTAGAGTATAATTGGTATAAATCTTTGACTTTCATGGGGTTCTGTCTTGGGCACTGAGAGGAGGGGCCCCAATATAAATTGATTATGAGGTGCAGACCTTAGGGGCGCAATCCCCCTATTGACTATGAGGTGCGAACCTCCAAGGTACCGTCCCCACTATTGATTATAAGGTGTGGACCTCTAGGGTGCAGTCCCCACTATTAACTATGAGGAGTGGACCTTCGGGGCATAGTCACTACTATTGATTATGAGGTGAGTACCTCAAGGGCGCGGTCCCCACTATTGATTATGAAGCGCAGTCCTCCGGGGCATGGTACCCTCTATTGATTGTGAGGCGCAGACCTCCGGGGCACAATCCTACTATTGATTATGAGGCACAAACCTCCGGGACGCGACTCTTACTATAGACTTCGAGGCACGGCCTCCTGGCTCGCAGATGATTATGTCCTTGTTTACTTTTCTCACCGCTGTGCATTCATTTTATTTGTATTGGTTGTGCTCGTTGGGCTTCAGGGGGAAGTCATGTTCTTGCTTGAAGTGCCTACATATGGAACAGGGCATTATGTAGGTTTTGTATGCTTTCTTTCTGTTTGTCCCCATATAGTCTTTTGGGGGGCCATTTGGATTGTATTATCTCTTTACTTTATTTATATTTACACTTTATTAGTTTTTTTTTTTACCTTCGACTGTCGTTTCAGTACTAGGATATTCAACTTGAATCCAGGTACACTTTCCTTGGTTTGTTTCTCAGTACTATATGATATTTGGGTGTTTCTGTACGACAGACGTGCATAAGATTACTTGCATGGATCCCATGTTATACTTTTGTTATTAGTAGTTAGCATTGGTACATGTTACCCATCTGGCATAGTTAGTTTTATTCTGCTTACCTACTCTTATTGACTTGTTTTACTTTCCTCATTGTTTCTTTACTTCTACATCACTTTAGCTCAGTCGTCCTATGATACCTACTGGGTACCCGTGTTTTGGTACTCATACTGCACTTTTGTATCATTTTCATGGTGCAGATACCTATAAGGGTCACTGTAGATGACGTGATCGTGTTGGGTAGATTGTTGTCCTATGGCGACTATGGTGAAGTTTGGCGTTCGAGGTTGTTGTGGCTTCTAGTTGTTTTACTGCTTTTTTTTTTCATTGCAGGCCTTGTGTAGTATTATTTTTGTCGGATCTTTTCTATCTATATATATCTCTTTGAAAACTTTGGTTTGTAGCTCCATATTCTATTTACACCAGTTTTGGGTATGGCTGTATGTATTTATTTGCTTTCTGTTGTTACTAATTTCAATTATTTTATTCCTTGTTGGTGGTTGTGAGAGATTATAGACCATTGAGAGTAGCTCCAGGCTGTAGGGACATGCTTCCCTACGGGAGGGTTATAGTCATCATGACCTGAAATTTGGGTTGGGACAAGGACATATATCACAATGATCTAAATGAAATCTATTTTTATTATTAAAAAAAGAAATTTTCCTTATTACTTCCGTAGGAACATGACCTAGTCTCACATGTCATACCTCACATTCTGATATCATGTGTACTTCTATAGAGTTATCTTTCATCAATATATCCTTCCCATATTATGTGCTCAGTATAAACAAGCTCTCATACTCCCTTCCAGTCACCTTTATTTTCCCAGTGCAAAGGTCTTAAAATAGACAATGATCAGGAAAGAACTAAGCAAAGCAATACATATCTATTTTCATTTTGGATACTGACAAAAGATTGAATTTAAAACTTTGCACACATAAGACTCCTTTTAGAAAGCTACCTCCTTTCAAAGGGCAATTTCCAACATGGATGACCTTAGTAGAATCTCCTATAGGTAATCGACATTTCCTATATTTCTCACATTATCATCATTCAACAAATATTCACCATCGGCCATATGGTTGCTTACACATGTATCAACTATCCAATTCACCTGCTTACTTGACACAAATAAGCATTTACCTGCTAAATTTTCACTAGCCTTTGAAGTTGAAGCTTTCATCATTTGGTTCATCATAGTATACTATTTCTATTGCTCCTTAGGGATTGTGATTGTTTCCTCATGAGCCACTACATTTTTCATTGCAATTTTTGTTTAAAATTTGGTGCATACCCTACAATTTGATAGCATTTCTCCTTTATATGTCTAGTTTTACCACAATGATCACACTTCAACAACTAAAAATAATATGCCATTACATGCCTTTTCACGTGGCAATGATCACACACTGGTGTTTAAGGCTTCTTTGGATTAAAATAATATGCCATTACATGGCATTAACATATTTTATTTCATCAAAATTTGTCCTCTAGCCAGTCTATAACTATCATTTAATCCCATTAAAAACTGTAACATCATTTGATAAAATATTTAATTGGGGCATTATTGACCACGATATCTAGACTTGCATCTTATATTACTTAATTTGCCTTATGGATGCATTTGGTTACAACATGGACTTACATGAACAACTTGGTAGTTTTCACAATAAAAAAATCTAAAATTTGATTTTCACTTTAATTCAATCAATGTGCTAGTCTATAATAAAGTTCGAGATAATTTCATGAAACTTCTTTAAGTTTGATTTTGTAATCCTAAGTTTTCTCATAGTTTCTGTTATTATATATACCTTTCTTATTTTATTTGGACATTATATATGTTCTAACCCGAATTTTGGTAGAGGGAGATAAGAAGAATGTGGGTTGGGTATTAATTTTTTTATCCATTTCAAAAGAATTTAAGCACTACTAATTAAAAGAGTGTATAAAATAGGAGTGGGAATTCGTTCAGTTCATATTGAGTACAAAATCTTAGTTTGAACTTTTTCTTTTCAAAGTGAAGAATTTTAGATCTAAATCTAATCCAGATAGGCTCAGATTGGACTAGATCTCATAAGTTTGATTGGGTTATCTCAAATTTTCAACTCAAACTTTTGATAATATAGGGGTAATATTATGTACACTTTATCTCCCAAACCTCACATAGAAGATCACACTAAACCTATTGTTGTTGGTATTAACTTTTAAGTTTAAGGCTAACCATAATAATTAAAAACCTTAAAATTCACCTAATAGTTTGCTCCTTAAAATATATATAACTTTTTACCAATAATAAAGATTGAGGCTACTCTACTTTCCATGACGGTTAATTTTGTATTGAATTTAATAATACAATGCGTAGGCTCAGAGGATAATAATTATTCTATTAGATGATTTAAAAATGTACATATTGGTATTACGCACATATGATAAAGGTAGAAAGGTTGAATATAAGGCTGAGCATTTTAAATTTTCAAATATCCTAAAATTTGGTACTATATTTCATATCCAATCTAAAATTAATAAAAATTAAAATATAAAATTTGACGTCCAATCTTTACTTCAAAAATCCAAACGAAATATAAAAAATATTTCAAGTTTGATTTAAATTTCAGATTGGATCAAGTTATGCCCACCCCTAATACAAAATGGTTAATTTATAAAAAATTTAATTAGTTTATTGATTATAAATAGCTTAAATAATAGTTTTAAAACACCAAAACAAAGAAGGTAAACATAATATTATGAATAAATAAAATTCAAAAACTTACATAAATGTATCTTTCAGGTGTCTAGTTTACCAAAATGACTGACGTACATATTACCAACACATTTAGGTTGTATATATAATATATAGGTGCGTATATATATGTATATTATAAGTATATTTGATATAAAAAACACTAACTATATATTGTATACATATTACGCGAACTAGATGTTGGAATGGTATTTGACTATAACTTCTCCAATAAATTATTTTACAAAATCAAAAATAAGGAAGATCTCTGAGATCACTCCAACTTATTTCTCATACTACTTTATTTTGTAAAGGTATAACTAGTTGTTGTCTTTGGGATAGTGATCACCGAGAAGTACGGGGTGTTTTTTTAAGTAAATATCAATTTTATTGCCAAAAGTATAAATTGTACAGCTCAGAATGCTTCCAAGAAACTTAAAAATTAGCATTGTCCCGAGTGCAATAAAATATACTCAAAATAGAAAATGTGTAAGAAAAAATAACTCCCTATCTTCTCCTTTGCATCATCATCTTCCTCCTCATATATTGGGGAAAATTCTATTTCTTTTTCCTTACTATGCAGCTCAGTTTTATACTTTTCCTCTTTTTCCTTCTCCTTATCATCTTGCGCTAGTGATCAGTGATTGAGATATCATCCTCTAATGGCTCTTCGAAGTTTTTTCCAGCTTTACACATGAGTTTGGCATTTCTTGAGTGGGTACCTCTTATCAAAGGTAGAGAATTCCTTGTAGTGTCTAAACTATCTAGGCTCATCTGTAGTTGTATCATCTTATAAAGATGAGAAACCTTTTAAGCATGATGTATGGCTTCGTTGATGTTTATCCCCAAATCTTTTGACATGATAAGTTGGTATTTCACCAAATTATTGGTTCTTTAAGCGCTAAATTTGACTTTGATTTCCATAATTTTGAGTGCTTTTAATATTATGATCTTCATTTATGTAGGTATTCAATAATTGAGAGGGATATCAAGCCAAAAGAAGTAAATAAAAGGGAAATCAACTTTAAGAAGTTTGGAGTTGGAAACATAAAAATCTGAAGACATTGAAGATTCACGGCCCACAAAACAAGAACATGCAACCAAAAAGTTTCTTTGAGGAGAGTAGAAGGCTAAATAGTGGGAAGAAGAATTAAAATTTTGTGTTGACATATATAAGCTACAAAATGTGATATGCAGGCATATGTCTATACAAAACATTTAGAAAACCTAAAGTCTAGAAATTATTTGTGGTTGATATGCTATCTGGATATCCCTATATGCAATGAATACGCAACCGTCATAATCAAGAAATGGGGTAATCCCAAATTTTCTTGGGCAATTTGGGAATTACAAATGCATTTTTTTAGATTTTGTACTTTATCTTTGTGTATATTTTTTAGTACGTTTTAGGAAACTTCTAGATATCATTCCTTTGGAGAACTTTTACCATTTTTTTGATAATTTGAGAGATTTGTTGAATATGTTGATTGATGGCTAATACTAAAGATGAAACTTTTGGTATAATTCTTTTCTCTTTTATTATGCCTAGCTAACCCATATCTAGTGGTGTTTAATGATGGGTGTGACTTTATAATTAGGCATCTATAATTTGCTTTTAGATTATATTAGTATTTTAATAGATCTAATGAAATCATAACTTTTTAATCAAAAAAAAGTGGTTGTAAACATTAGTTAATCCCTTTATTCTAATCCCACTCGAGAGAGAATACGGAAATTTGAAAAAAAAAAAATTATTAGTAAGGACTTACAGTGTAATAATCCTCTTAATTATTTTTGTGCTTTCATGTATTTTCAGTATTTAAACCTTTTTTATAGCTTCTAGAAATCATTTATAACTTACTAGAACTTGTAGTTTAGTTCCCTAGATGTCATGTTGTATTTTATCTCAATTTTCTATTTTTATGTTTAAACTTTAGAATTTAAAACTTGAACATGAAACACTTGAAAAAGTTCTTGGAATCAAATTCTCATCAGGCTCCAAACATTTTAAGGTTCATAAGTGAATTTTTAGACCTTGTTTCAGAGTCTTTTTGCTACTTTTTGGTGCCTAAAGATTGTTGTTCGCATTCACAAAGCTTGAATGCACACACTAAGAGTGGAGGTAAGTTGGTCATCGCAACAAGGGACCGTGGTCATGAAGATTTAGAAGAGTCTAGTCTCTGCGATTGCAGTGGTGGGACATGACTCCTAGAGTACATGTACCCTGTAATGACCCACATGGTCATTTATGATAAATATGTAATATTTTATATTCTAAAGCATTTCATTAGTTGCCTCAAGTCATTTATCACTTGCTGGGACCGGTAGTTCGGATCCCTGATGACTCAATTGAGAAA
>JBDJHY010233304.1:0-10980 GCA_039654485.1 Withania somnifera
TATTACATCAACCAATATGAGAAAGATAAACACAACCTCATTACTGCCCTGTTACATATTGTCAAACAACAAATACTAATAAAAGATCATACATCACCATCCTTAGTGTATTTGCTTCATCTTTAACCCCAATCAACCTCTGTTTTAGTTCATCCCTCTCTGTTTCAGTTTCTCTCAATAGAAATTTCAAGTGATCTCTTTTCTATTCAAATTTCGTAAACAATGTCATAAGAAAGTCTTTATTTTCTTCAGATTCTATGATCCTTTTTAGCATTTCAAACTTTGCTATGACTTGAAATGGTGACGTCTATGGTCCGGTTGATGAGTTACTTCTAGGTTCTGGACTCGATGTTGATTTATTTTCTTGATTTCTTTCTATTTTGTGTGTGTCTTAATCCACCTAAAATAATCACATCTACTATTTTTCTAAGAGGACATAAAACTGAAAAACATTAAAAATAAAAAATTTACCTCAACAACAGTGCATTTATAGAATTAACGACTTGAAATTTTGTACGTACGTGATACCCTCAAGACAATGAAATTACCACAAAAATAAATATCTGATCGTGAAAAATTAGATGTTTGAGACATATTTTGAGTTCAATATGACACCAATAGTTTAAAAATTGGGTAAATGTATAAAACTAATTTATATAGTAAGATTCAATTGTTACCATTGGAAATGACAGAAATTTATAATTTATTATCATTAGATATTTTAAAATATAATAAATACCACCACAAAAACAAATATAGACCAATATGTTTTATGAAAGAATTGTCTGAATTAGTATATAATATACTGTAAAAGTAAACTGATAAGTAAATGACTTGAATAGGACATTTTTAAAATAAAAAAAATTAGACCTCTTTCTTGTACTTGGTTATGTGATTGCAGACAATAGACTTATTGATGTTTCTATCGCACACGACGAGAGTGTATTGAGAATCTCAAGTAAATGAATCTAAAATAATTTATGAAAAAATAAAAACTTATGCAGGTCTATCGAACTGCAGATAATCGACACTTTGAATTATCTATCTAAAATAACTTAAAAAAATAAAAACTTATGCATGTGTATGAAACTGTGATAATTGACCCTTTGAATTATCTATCAGAAACTCTTAAAGTATATTGAAAATCACTTAAAAATGGGCAAAAAAATAAATAAAAATAAAAAATAAAATAAATGAATGATCTAAAACATGTTAATACTGCCCTATACACCGTTAGGGAGTTAAAACCATTCAATAGATGATAAAAACATGTTTGGAGTTGATCATTGGTTTAATATTGAACTTCCTTCGATCAATGCTATGCTTTGAGATACTAAGAACGTCCTTCATTCAACCATTGATCAACCCCAAACATGTTTTTGACCATGTATTAAATGTTTTTAACTCAAAAACGGTGTATAAAATAGCATTAACATGTTTGAGGTTGATCATTGGTTGAATGAAGGATTTCTGTAGTAGCTCAATGTATAACATTATTCGAAGGAAGTTTTTCATTCAACTAAAGAAACCCTATACACATCTTTAATCATGTATTGAATGGTTTTTAACTCCCATACGTTGTATAATGCAGTATTGACATATTCTAGAGGTTGTTAATCATTTATTTATTTATTTTATTTTATTATTTATTTCTTATCCATCTTAGGTGATTTTCAATATACTTTAAGAGTTTATGATAGATAATTCAAAAGGTCAATTATGTATAGTTCCATAGACAAGCATAAGTTCTCATTTTTTTCTTAAATTATCTTATAGCTATTTACTTGATATTCTCAATACACTCTCACATTGTCTGATAGAAACATCAATAAGTCTATTACTTACAATCCCATAACCAGTTACAAGTAAGAAGTCTAATTTCTATTTTTTTTAGTTTCAAATTACGGCCAATTTAAGTTATTTACTTAACAATACACGTTTACGGTCTATTATATGCTAATTCAGCCAATTATTTTTTTAAATTTATTTTATTTTTAGCTAATTATTTATCAAGTATTTGGTAAGAATTTTTATGTTGTTTTTTCAGTCATTTTTAGAGTCTATTATAAACCTGCCCATAGACAAGCATAAAGAGAGGGGCTTTAGGGATTTTGATTGAAAATTTTTGAGTCATTTATTTTTCAAATTCACAGACCATTAACATAAAAATAAAAAGTAAAAGAAATTACAGAACAAAATTGATAGATATAAAAACTTGTAAAGGAATAATGAAATTGTAAAAGTAAGAAAATTAAATATTTTTATACATAATTCTGTTCATTGCGTTTACAATTTAAGCTCCCCCAAAAGTAAAAAGCCAATAAACTCACCTTCACAGCTAACCCCTAGAACAAAAATAAAAACTAACAACCTTATTATGGGGATGGTGGTGGAGTGATGATGCCGGTAATGTCCAACTGGAACACAACATTAGAATTCTTAAAGCATGAGAAATACATTGTATGTCAGTATCTAGTTTTTTTTCACCATTGGACAAACCCCAAAACAGATGGTTTAGGTTATTCCAAAAAACAAGAACATCATAGTGGTGACACGTGGTTGGTGGTGGTGGAGACGACGACGAATGGTTCTTGAGTTTACAAATACATCATGATTGTTGTTCTTGTTACACTTCTGGCCGGCATTATTTTGTTCAAAGAAGAAGAAAGAAGATGAAAGTTGAGAAAGTGTAAGTATGAGTGAGTGCAGTAGATAGAGGTACTGATTGATTTTATAGACACAAGTTAGCGATTTAAAATGTAGCCAATTGCGAATCAATGTGTGTCATCTATTGAGTAACCTAGGAAAATGAAGCGCTGCAATCGATGTGTCATTATTTTATCAAAGTGACCAATTGACTGATTCATCATCTTTTTTAACAATACCAAATTAACATTTAATACAACATTTCAGTTGGACGTATTTCTATTCAAGCGGTCGATTATCAAATATCCCTTTAATTGAACCATTTATTATAATAAACTAATATAATAGAGTTATATAGACCATTAAATGTTTGATAATATACCGTTTGCACAACTCATACTAAAAAGTACAGTCGGTAACTGACAGTAGTTTGATAAAACTAATTACATTAGTTTAGAGAAAAATAAAAGTACTTTTAATTTTCAAAAAAACAAACAAACAAGATGGTATGCTATTTTTTATTCAAGTTGCAAGTTGGTATTTTATGGCCACTTCTCTTACAAAGTGAACACTTATTTTTTTGTCTAGGCCTCTTAGGGGGTTCCAATAGACCATAAACACATCCCTTTTTCTTTCTTCCTCACGGGGAAACGTGATTAGATGGCAACATTTTAACTTCTAGTGCCTCTTTTGAAACAACTCATTCTAACTCAAGAGGAACTACATATATAGTTTTTGCATACACACTAAGAAAATGCTCAACGCGATACGCAGGGGAGAAAAACTCATAAATGGTTGCACCATATTCATATACGCACTTCAAACTCAGGGCTTCCACGAAATAGGGCCATGAGATTTTCACTAAGTCAAACTTCCTACAATAATAAGATTTTTTAATAGATTGACCTTGATAGTGGGGGGTACTCCCAATTACATTGTACTCATTGGAATCCCTATTTATATTGGTCACATGTAATGTGTCTCCCTCCACCACGTTTTCCCTTACGATAGTTTCAACTGCAGGGGAAAAATAAGTGGTGGAGTTTACCATTTTAACGTGCAGATCTCTGAATTTTTGAGCAAACCTCTTTAAAATAGCATTACATAAGGTAGCAATGGATACTGCCTTTCTACCTCAATGTTGCATTGAGTGGCTTTGCAATGTTTATTGTTATCACATATACCTATTTGCAGAAAAATATCTGTTGCTCCACCTTTCAAATCCAACATCTGACTCAAGCCACTCAGATGCTTTGGGACATTTATTTTTGAGTTCCATAAAATGTTTGGGCAATATCTCTATAGCTATATGTTATTGTGACTTTGTAGAACCAATAGAGATAATCACCATAGTGAATATTCTTTTGGAGATTATCAACTAGACGCCTCATGCAAACTCCATGGTAAGTATGCTTATAAACACTGAAAATGTTATTGGCAATACTTTTATGCCTGTTAGAGTTTATGCATAGACTAGGTTCATCAATAATATTATACTTCAACTTTTGAAGAAAAAGGTCCAAGATGCGTTGCATTCCTTGTCCACAACAAAAAGATAATTGAATAAATGCATTTCTCTACATTCTTTGTTGCAACAGATAAAAACACATCTTTGTACTTACGTACAAATGTGTTCCATATACATTAATTACCTTTTGCATGTGGGAATATCCCGAGTGCAAGCTCCAAAATCTATGAAGTAATACATGAATATCTGATCTTCAACATTTAACCTAATTGTGGTTACGCTGCCAATATTTAATGAGTGTACCATATTAGATAAATTTGAAAAATAATCATAATCGTACTCTGGAGTCCCCCTATCCATGTTATTGGCCAGTACACCTGTGTACCAATACCTCCAGTAGGTTGCGTCATAATGCAGCTCCCAGAAAATAGTCCTCTAAATTTTACTTGGTGTTGGACCTTTATTGCCGATATAATCATTCTTCAAAAGTAAGACAATGAGAGTTTGTGAGGCATTTTTATGCTTTCCCATGACATTTTCAACACCACAATATGATCTCCTACATATTGGTAGATGCAAAACTATCAGAGTTGTCATACTTTCTAGCCCGCAACATCCATCCACAATTATGACTTTTACATTCCATATTGTAATAGACTAATAAAATTTCTGAGGTAATATAGTAGAAATACTTTTTCATCATAGCATAATACAATGGCAACTTCAATGTTTCTTTGCATTCAAATATTTGTCAGATGGAAAAATGAGTTCTATTAGAGAAGGAGTGGTTGGGTTGTGATGCAAATTCCTGTTCAAAACAATCATTATTTTCTTCTTGGAACTTTAAAAATTATCTAAATACATTGGTTGATTGTATACTCCCTCATTATCCAATGAAATATCATAGATTGGTGAGTGCGATAGAGGTAGGGATAGTGCTGCTAATGTCGAAGCTTCTCCTTGAGACATCTCCTTAACACCTAGCCTTAGGATAGGCCTACAACTATCAACCCCAACATAGCATATACAAAGCAACATGTATATCATTTTTTATGTAAGAATGATATATTTTTTTCATTTCATTCATCAAATAACTAACAATAATATCGTTAGGATCACAAGTTAATTCACCATATTCAATTATGCTAGCAACCATTCACTATAAGAACCATTACGAAGGAGGAAAGTAGGAACTTTTACCTTGGAAATAGACTTTCAAGTCTAACATTTTGAAGTTTCCTCCCATTTACCTAATATCTCATCAACAACCATAATATACTCTGCATGCGACATTATAGAGACATTGATAGAGGAATAAGGTCAATGCTTGAGAGAACGGGTCTTTGAACAGTAATAAGATTAGGGCCAATTCGTATCAATAACAACCTCACCTACTACAAATGGAGTATCAACTGTTAATGGAGTTATTGAAAAGGTGTAGAAAGTGAAATAAAGGTAAAAGAAGCTGAAAAATAAGGAGGTTGAAAGCATGGAGGTGACAATGGGGAAAACAAAATCTACCTTTATTGACCAAATTCTTGAAAACTTAGAGGTGACAATGGGTTCCTTGACTAGAATCGATGAAGAAAGCATGAAAAGTGACTGAAAAAAGCTCACTTGATCAGATTGTTTTTCTAGGAATGGAGGCAACAACCAGACCCTTTTGAATGTCCTTTTTACTTTTTGGATAAAATAAATAGGAAAATAAAGTATAGGTATTAAATGAGGTGATGATTGAGAAGGAACATATTTGTGTTGTTTAAAGCTTTGGGGGCTAAAAATAATGGCTTTGGGAGTTAGGATGATGATATCATAATTTATGGGTATATGATAAAGAAATTGAAACGTGTGTGTATGTGCAAAATAAAATTTTCAGAGTGTGTATTCTCCATACTATCCTAGAAAACTATGATCCTACTTTTTTTTCTGTAATAATGGTCGTCTTTTAATATTTTAGAACGTATATTTTATATTTTTATGTGAGTGATAATAAATATGTTAATCTTGGAGAATATAACAATTTTTCAGTTATATATATATTCTTCATTTTTATTTTAAAGCATAAATATTTCAAGAATCTGAAGAACGTTCCTCTTAACTGGAAACCACTTGAAATTTGAATAAAATTTCATTGATTTATTTATTATGTAATGTAATTATTTTTATATTAGATAAATTTATATTTATTGATTTGATGATGTCATTAAAGAAAAAAAATCTCACTATAAATAACATTTGGATCTTATCATATAGGGTTGTCAAATTGATCCAAATTATAGGTAACCCGCTCAACCTTCCGGATTTATAATGGGTTAGATACAAAAATAATTATAAAAACAAAATTTTATAAATGGCCAAGTTACATAAATATCATAGGTTTTGCACTTAATTACAAATAAATGTGTGAAATTTGCTCTATGCGCATGTATCTTAGATACGTTAGGAATAAATGATTTACTTAAGAAAAGCAGATTTGTTATTGTAATTGATTAGCGTGAATTATGGAGAGAACTAAGAAAACGGATTTAGAAAAAAATCTTAATCTAATTTGTAACCAAATTCAAAATTCAAATCCTAAATTGTCTTTTTCTCTTCTTCATCAACGTTTCTTCATTAAAAAAATTTTGTGCCAAATTTCAGTGACTCTGAGCTATATAATGTATCTTCAACAGAAATTCAATATCAAGTTCGAAGGTATTTTAGATAAAAGTTTTTAAAAGATTAGGTATCTAAAATAAAAAAATTTATTTATCTTTGATAGTTTAAGGCTAATGTATCTTGAATATTTTCAGGTACTGTGAAACTTTTAATCTTTTTATTATGTATCTTAAAAATTTTTATGCGTGATTATCTTAGATATTTTAATGTATGTGAATCTTAATTTGTAAGTCTTATGTATCTTAAATATTTTAAGGTTTTGTTTATATTAAACATTCTAACTCTTGTATATCTTAATTTTTTAATGCATTTGTATCTCAAATATTTTATTGTCCACGAAATACATATGAACGTATTCAACATCAATTCCATGTATCTCACAAGTTCCACTCGAATCTCAGTATATGTACCCCAAGTACCAATGTATTTGTATATAGAAAAAAAAATAAAAGAGAGAGAAGATACATAAAAGTAATTTGTATTCAGTATCAATTTCCATGTATATCAAAATTTTCACACAAATCTCAATACATTGTATCCTATATACCAATGTATTTGTGCATCGAAGAAGAAGAAGAAACAAAAGACACATAAAATAATTTTTATTTTGTATCAATTTTTATATATCTCAAAATTTCACTCAAATCCCAATACATGTATCTCATATACCAATGTATCTGTACATAAAAGAAGAATAAGTCTCTGATGAAAATCCGTTACCATTCGTCTTCGACAACACCCAAATATCTATCACCACAAAAATCTTAGGACCCACTGTTTCTGTCACGCCCCGAGTCTACATCCTGCATAGAATACGGTGCTTAGAACCCCGAAGGACCCGTAACTAACTCTGTGTATCTAGCATGACTACTAACCATATAGAAAATAGGAAGAAACCACATTATGAATTAAAATGGACTAACTAGGTGAATAATAGAATCTGAACTAAACAAGAATAATAATGAATCCAACAAAACTAAATACTGAACACATATATGAAAGCCTCTACTGACTGAAATATGACTGGCTAGAACAAGTCTCTAGCTCATTAAAGAAATATTGGTACTGAAAGGAAATATAAAATATACTAAAAGATCTGGGTGAAATATGGGAAGACATCTTGGACCTCGGCTTATGAGGACTCACCACTGGGACTCTGCTGAAAAGATATCCGAGCTATCCACAAATGTGAGATGGATGACCTAAATCTATATGGTTAGTGTAGGCAAAAGAGTATGCTCCATTACTTATGGAATGTACTGAGTATGCAGGCATATAATGTAATAAATCTGAATATATAAGCAATAACGTACAAATACAACATCTGAGAACAAGAATACTGCAATAGAAAATTTAAATTCATAAGTAACCTAGAATTAAACTACATACTGAGATACTGACAAACTATTCATTACATTAAATATGAGGCTGTAATGCAATGAATTGTGTTTAGATGAAAACATTCTTTAAAAGCTAATCATCACACTGATACTAAAAACATCTTCTTTACTTATAAAACTAGTGAGTCATGCATCATACTTATTTTGATATAATACTGAAAGCTGAACATAAGTGGGGGATTATCTTAAGCAACATATAACCATGCGAGGGACTCATGGAGGTCAACTTAAAAGCCTTTTGGTTGGGTCCCTATACCCTACCAAAAATGTAGGGCCTGGTTAGTATGGATCCACTAATGATAATTGAGCCTAATTAGGCTATATGCTACGGTGACAACACAATTTAGGGATAAAGGATATCTAGAATCTAAATCCGCTCAGTGCTAGGTACTACTCCCAAAATTGAAATACTGTTTGCTCATACCATACTATTAAAAATAATGCTTTATTTAAGCCTATACTAGTCAGACGAAAATAAATTGAGTCATTGAGTCTGGTGATTCAGATCCTGAAATACTGAATGTGCTTATTTTAGGCCTGAAAATTGATATTTATCTGAGGTTGTGATCAAATGATAAATACATACTAAGAGATGCTATGAATAACATAAAAATTGATCTGTTATACATATTAGCAAGTACATGAAATATTTAAATAAGAGATATAAATCATGCTTAAAAATAACATAGATTAAGTACTAACTTGTTGCCATAAGGAAATATGGACAATAATGAATTTTTATTCAAAGAAAGAATCTTTCATGAGAAATTGAACTAAGAACTGAAATCATGCTTATATACTTTATATTTTTTAAAATACGCAATGTAATGAACTTTATGTTTAAGAATCATTAAAATTGAGTAGTGACATGTAGACGTGAAGGAACTTAAATAATGTATAAATTCCATGTAAAGAAAAAACTTTCATGAATCTTTAACTAAGAACTGAGATCATGCTTGAAATCGAAGATAATAAAAATATTGTGTTATAACCTGTGGAGAATCATCATAATACTTGTAAGAAAATGACTGTGAACATAAGATCATCATTCAAGACTAAATTTTGAACATGGGAATCTACTTGGATAAGAAACTTAACCATGAAATCATGAAATCTTAACTTGAAAAGTTAAATTTGTGCATGAGAGTGAAAGGATACTCTCATTGAATACCCACATACCTATTGGCTGAAAACTCTATGGAAAATCTGAGGGAGAGACTAAATTTCTTTGAACTCTAGGATGACAACCCTTACTATGGGTTGAGGGAAACTCTTAGACTTGAAAACATAAAAGTGGAGAATGAGAAGAAATTTCTAAGTGTGGGTATTTATATTACCCCTTGGGAAAGCAAAAATGGCGTAGTTTTGGACTTAGTTGAGTTGGGAAAACACCCCTGTTCCCTTTTCAAAACGAATTTTAAAATTCACAACCAGAACTTAATGTTGTGTCACAAGGCTAACTTGACTAGTTATGCCTCGCTTCACGGGGCGTATTGCGAGCTTTAAATGGATATTTCCCATGCTAAATACCGCAATGCGAGGGTTAAGTGATTATTTTAATCTCTCAGCGTGGGGTTTATCTAGTGACTTTGACCTCGTTTTTGGTTTTAGTCCCCGAGTGGAATTTTTGCCAAAAATCCCATGCACAAAATCCAAATGCATTTTATACGATGCATGGGTCTAAATACTCATCTTTAGAGTTGTAATTGTCTAGAAACTAAGAAGTAATTGTAAGAATCTCACAGGTATTACCATGATGCGAGTACGGGACCTTAAAATATCTCCCTCTTGGGACCATCCATCCTCGAATGAGGCTGAGACAAAGGAATACTAAGCATGGATTGAGTAAATTGAATGCTAGGATAGCCAAAACCATATACTGAACTGAGCCTAAGTTACTATTGATATGATGAAGCTGACTACTGATTAATCCATGAACCAAATTTCTAACTGGTCAAGATCATGGTTTCAAGATAGCTATTCTTAGTATTATTAGTGGATATGACCTTATATAGACTGAGAAAACATATATAATCTGAAAGAGGCAACTAGAGAAAAAAATACGAATTAATTACCTCAAGATGAGCTGTTATACGGAGGAAACAAATAGGGCTATCTATCCATTATATCTGCTTTAGCTTCCCAAGTAGCCCGTCTGTCGACTGATTCCTCCAAAGGACCTTAACTGAAGTTATTTATTTATTTATAAGTCTACAGGCCTACTGATCTCAAATACGAACTGGTGCTTTCTTGTATGATAGGCTATCCTTCACACCCACACTGTCTAGGGGCACCACAAGCAAAGGATCCCCGATAAACTTCCTTAATAGGTATACATGAAATATTAGATGAGCTAATGCTAACTTTACAGGTAACTCTAACTCATAAAATACTTTATCCACTCTTTCATAATCTAGTAGGGGCCTATGTAGCAGGGATTGAGTTCCCATTCTTCCAAAATCTCATGACTTCCTTCATGGGTGAAATTTTAAAGAACACCTATTCATCAATTGCAAACTCAATATCTCTTCTCCTTAAATCTGCATAGGACTTCTGCTTACTCTGGCTGCCTTCAACCTCTTCTCGATAAGCTAAAATGTTTTCATGGCATTATGAACTAAATTTGGGCCTTTAAAGATGATTTACCTACCTAGAGCCAATGAGAGATCGGTACCTTCTCCTATATAAGTCTTCACAAGGAGCTGTCTCAATGCTATCATGTTAAATGTTATTATACGTAAACTCAATAAAAATCAAATGATTATCCCAGTTACCCTTGAAATCTAACACATGCTCTGACTATATTTT
>JBDJHY010233314.1:0-10980 GCA_039654485.1 Withania somnifera
TCAAAGAGTTTTAGAAAACGTTCTTGGTGGAAAAAAATGTGAATGAAGGATCCCACTGAATTGAATTGGGTCCATGAGTCTAAGAAATGGTGAGAATTCTTGATCTCTCTCAATTTTGAAAATCCAGGATTTTAATTGATTTCCTCTAATTGATTGTCCTAAATTGCATTGATTTATCCTAAAGATTTCATTTCAAATGAAATTTGGTTATTCACCATGTACAAGGATCCCTCTAAGCATCTATGGCTGAATAGTTAAAGTGCCCAACTTATAATTGGTGAATTCGTTGGTTTAATTCCTACTGGATGCACGCCAATGGGAGCCTCCAATAAGTCTATTGGAATTGTCTCTATATCTATGGAATCTCATCCATACATAACGAATTGATGTGGTATATTCACATCATAATATGTGAACAGTAATAACTAGCATTCTTACTGAGACTATACTCATAGGGACAAAAATCGATTTATGGATAGAATCAAATATGTAGTATATACAGACAAAAGTATTCGGTTATTGGAGAAAAATCAATATACTTTTAATGTCAAATCAGGATCAACTAGAATAGAAATAAAGTATCGAGTCGAACTATTCTTTGGTATCAAGGTAATAGCTATGAATAGTCATCGACTTTCAAGAAAGAGTAGAAGAATGGGACCTATTATGGGACATACAGTGCATTACAGACGTATGATCATTATACTTCAACCGGGTTATTTTGTTCTAGCTCTTAGAAAGAAAGAACTTAAATAACAATACTTAATAGCATGGAAATATCTTTATACAAAACCTCTTCCTTAAGCACTCGCAATGAAATCGTAGATAGTCAAGTGAAATTCAATCCACAAAATTTTTTCATGTATGGACAATGTCTTTGTGGTAAAGGTCTTTAATGCCAGAGGAATCATTACCGCAAAGCATAGAGGGGGAGGATATAAGCGTCTATACTATAAAATCAATTTTTAATGAAATGAAAGACCTATATGGTAAAATCTTAACCATAGAATACGACCCTAATCGAAATGCATACGTATGTCTCATACACTATGGGGATGGTGAGAAGAGATATTTTACATACCAGAGGGGCTCTAATTGGAGATATTGTTGTTTCTGGTACAAAAAGTTCCTATAAAAAGGAGAATGCCCTACCTTTGAGTGCGTTGAACTATTGGTTTACATATTTGAAAATAACTAATTAGGTTTACGATGAAACCTAAAAATCAATCGTTGATCCAATTTGAGTACTTCTGCAAGATAGATCTCAACAGAAAACTGAAGAGCAACGGCAGAAAATGATTGAGTTCAGTAGTTCCTGATATAAAATTATTGACTCTAGAGATATAGTAATATGGAGAAGACAAATTTGTTTCAAGCACCGACAGAACCGAACACGCTCTTTCTTTCAAAGAGAGGGGGACGGGTTATTCACATTTCATTTGATGGTCAGAGGTGAATTGAAAGTTAAGTAGTACGAATTCTAAAGATTTTCTTGGGGGAAATAGAGATGTCTCCTAGTTTACCAATAATATGTTGAAGTATCGATATAATTTCATAGAGTCATTTGGTCTGAATGCTACATGAAGAACATAAGCCAGATGATGGAAAGGGAAGACCCAGGATGTAGAAGATCATAATATGAGTGATTCGATAGATTTGGATTCATATATATATCCACCCATGTGTTACTTTATTCTACGATATATATAAGATCCATATGTATAGATATCATCATCAACATCTAGAAAGTCTTATGCTTTAGAAGAAGCTTGTACAGTTTGGAAGGGGTTTTGATTGATCAAAAGAAGAACCTACTTTATTTGATATGCCCTTAGGTACGGCCACACATAACATACAAAATTACACTTGGAAAGCATGAACAATTATCTAGAGCAACGGGTGCTGTAGATAAACTGATTGCAAAACAAGAGAAATCGTCCACATTAAAATTACCTTTTAGGGAGGTCCGTTTGATATTCAGAAACTGCTAGCAACATTCTGACAAGTGGGGAATGTTGAGATGAACCAGAAAAGTTTGGGTAGAGCTGGATCTAAGTGTTGTCTAGGTAAGCATCATGTAGTAGGAGGAGTAGTTACGAACCCTGTAGACCATCCCTATGGGGGTGGTGAAGGGAGAGCCTCAATTGGTAGAAAAAAACCCACAACCCCTTGGGTTATCCTGTATTTGGAAGAAGAAGTAAAAAAAAATATAGTGATAATTTGATTCTTCATCGCGATAGTAAATAGGAGATAAAATCGAATTGAATTCTTAGTTTTTACAAAACTTTACAAAAGAATAAAAAAACAGGAGCAAGCTTGTGACACGTTCAATAAAAAAAAATTCTGTAGCCAATCATTTATTTAAAAAAATGGGCGAACGGTGGGAATCGAACCCGCTCATGGTGGATTCACAATTCAATGTCTTGATCCACTTGGCTACATCTGCCTTCTCGCCTACTTACATTCCATTTTACATTATTTAAATTAGAAAACAAAAGATTCAAGTCGAATATTTCTATTCTTTCTTATTTCAATGATAATATTATTTTAAAGATAAAAATATAAAGTCAAAATTACATATTTTTGAAATGAAATAAAGAAGATATAGTAACGCTAGTAACAAGAGGAACAAGTTATATTTTTATAATTTTAAATAAATACAAAATCAAAATAGAATACTCAATCATGAATAAGTGTAAGCAAATAGCCTCGTCTTCTTTTTTTATAATGTAAATAAAAAAGTCTATGTAACTAAAATACTAGTAAATTAATAAATAAAAAGAAAAAATAAAGGAGCAATAATACGCTCTTGGTAGAACAAGAAAATGATTATTGCCCCTTTCTTTCAAAACCTCCTATAGAATAGAATAGAATCTTATCCATTTGTAGATGGAGCTTCGATAGTAGCTAGGTCTAGATAAAAGTTATGTGCATTACGTTCATGTAAAATTTCCATACCAAGGTTAGCACAGTTAATGATATTAATCCAAGTGTTAATTACACGACCTTGACTATCAACTACAGATTGGTTGAAATTGAAACCATTTAGGTTGAAAGTCATAGTGTTGATACCTAAACGGGTAAACCAAATACCTACTACAGGTCAAGCAGCTAGGAAGAAGTGTAATGAACGAGAGTTGTTGAAACTAGCACATTCGAAGATCAACCGGCCAAAATAACCATGAAAGGCTATGATGTTATAAGTCTTTCTCTTGACCAAATCTGTAACCTGTGGTTTCCCTAATCAAACTAGAAGTTACCAAGGAACTATACATAGCATTGATTAGGGAGCCGTCGAATACACTAGTTATGCCTAACATGTGAAATGGGTGCATAAGGATGTTGTGCTCGGCCTAGAATACAATCATGAAATTGAAAGCACCAGAGATTCTTAGAGGCATACCATCAAAAAAACTTTCTTGACCGATTGGGTAGATCAAGAGAATTGCAGTAGAAGCTGCAACAGGATCTGAATATGCAATAGCACTCCAAGGTCGCATACCTAGAAAAAAACTAAGATCCCACTCACGACCCATGTAACAAGCTACGCCAAATAAGAAGTGTAGAACAATTAGTTCATTAGGATCACTATTGTATAATCATTCATCAACGGATGTCTATTCCCATAAAATGTAAATCTATAGCTGCAGAAGTAGGAATGATAGCACCGAAAATAATATTATTTTCATAAAGTAGAGACCTTGAAATAGATTCACGAATACCATTAATGTTTATTAGAGGAGCAATAATGAAATAAATAATAAATACAGAAGTTGTTGTCAATAAGGTTGGATCATAAAACACCAAACCATTCAATGTAAAGATGATTTTCAGTGCTAGTTATCCAGTTACAGAAGCAACCTCATAGGCTTTCGCTTTTCTGTCTCTCTAAAATTAAAGTCACGGTAAAATCTTGTTTTATTTAATCATCAGGGACTTCCAAGCGCACAAGTTTTCTACAAATAAAAATAAAAATAAAATAATAGGATTGTTATTCAATAGTATAACATGACGTCAATCAAGGTGTATTTGGGTATGTTCAAATTTTAATGAAGTTGATTGAAAAATACGGACTTCTTTACAGAGAACTATAATTTTGATATGATAGTGGGTTGCGCGGGATCGAACCCGAAATTAGTTGGATGGAGTAGATAAGTTCCTTGTTAAGTAAAATAAATGTTAATTTTAAATTAAACAAATAAGTAAAGATCCCTCCCCAAGACGTACTTGCACTTTTCATTGCACACGATTTTCCCTATGTATACATCAGTTCCTTTCTTATAGAAATTAGAAAGACTTTAAAAAGTTGAATACTCAACTGATTTACTCCTTATTACTATTACAATCAATATTTCAGATTAGTTAAAAAAATTATCTCTTTATCACTTAGAAAATCAAGAATGAACCGTTGATAATTCTCCAGAACATTGATACAAAAAGTATCCAAATACCAAATCTGACTTCAATACTCCCCACAAACTAGTCGAAGCCCGTGGGAAGGTTAAAGAAAGAACTTGTTCTTCTGAAGTAAATTCTTTCAATAATTTCGTGCCCGATCTTCTCAAAAAAGTACGTACAATACTTTTATGTTTTCGAGCTTAAGTTCTAGCAAAAAAAAGGAGAAGTATATATTTTATTCGATATAAAGTCTTTTTTTGGAACATCCGCTATAATAATAAATTTTTTATGCATATACGCCTAAATCGGTCAATAATATCATAATTTGATAAATCGGATCAAATCGGTTTAGTAATGGGATGCTCTAATACGGTACAAAAGTGTGCTTTAGCTAATGATCCAATCAAAGAAATAATTGGAACAAGGGTATCGAAATTTTTAATTGCATTATTAATTAGAAATGAATTTTCTAACATTTGTCTGTGTATTGTTGAATGATTTAGTTGCACACTTGAAAGATAGCCCATAAAGTCACAGGAATGATTGGATAATTGGTTTATATGGATCTTTCCTGTGTGAAAGCACAGAAAAAATGACATTGCCAAAAATTGACAAGGTAAAATTTTCATTTATTCATCAAAAGAAACATCCCTTTTGAAGCCAGAATTGATTTTCCTTGATATCTAACATAATGCATGAAAGGATCCTTGAATAACCATAAGGTAACCTGAAAATCCTTAACAAAGACTTCTACAAGACGTTCTATTTTTCCATAGAAATATATTTGTTCAAGAAGGGCTCCAAAAGATGTTGATTGCAAATAAGAAGATTGGTTCTGTAGAAAGACGAAAATGGCTTCCCGTTCATAGACATAAGAATCATATAAGAAGAAGAAGAATCTTTGAATTTTTTTAAAGGATTAACCGGGCTTCTTTGAAGTAATAAGACCATTCAAATTCCAATATTCGTGGATAAAGAATCATAATAAATGTAAAGAAGGAAAATCTTTTTCCCAATAGCAAAGAATTTGAACCAATTTCCAGATGAACGGGGTAGGGTATTAGTATATCTAATACATAATTTAGATGTGAAAAATTATCCTCTAAAAAAGAAATTGTTAAATGAATTGATCATAAATTATAAGATTTTAAAATCTTTTTGCCTTTGAAAGAAGATATAATCGTAGAAAAACTGGAATTTCCCCAATAAATGCAAATCCCTATGATATCATTTGAGAATATAAACTCTTCTTGCACCCCGAAAATGGACTGATTTTTGTTAGAGTCATTGGTAGAAATAAGAAAATGATTTTGTTGATACATTCAAGTAATTAAACGTTCACAATTAGAAAATTATATTTATTTTTATAATCTGGTTGTTTCAACAAAATTGACTTATTTCTATTTAAACCATGATCATGAGCAAGTGCATATTACACTCCCGAAAGATAAGTAAATATAGAAAATTGTGTTGTTGCAAACTATCTGGCTATAAATATCTCTGAATTTCTTTCATGTGAAATTCGATTTGAACTAAAGATGGAAGATTTTGAGGGTTATCAAATGATACATTTAAAATAAACTACTATAGTAAAAATAGATACCTTCGATATAGGTAAACTTCTCAAAGGATTCTCTATCATCTCTTTTTTTTTGTTTCATTTAATTGGTCTATGTAATAGTGTTATAGGATAATATGATGGTTAGAAATTCTTTATTTTTTCAACCTAATCGCTCTTTTGACTTTGAAAAAATTTTCTTTATCTTCTTTATCAATATACTTTTTATTCTACACACACATCTCCATAATCGAAAATGATAATAGTTAGGATTCATTAAAAAAAATTGAGAATCCACTCATGGGACAAGAAAATTTTCTCGCACCCGGTACCAATAAATTTTTATTGTCTAATTAGACCAGGAATCGTTTAAATTAAGAACAAAAGTCTGTTGCTTGTTCTTTCCCTATAATTTAATTGAAGTCGCAACCCTATCCATTTATTAATTCATTCAAGAATTCTAACACGATTTATTCAAGAATTCTAACACGATTTTATACCCCATCTAGGAACAGTAAAATATTTTTAGAACTTTTCATTGATACGACATGCTATTTTTATCATTCATTCCCTTCAGGATCAGTCGTGGTCTTCCAAACTTTACCGAGAGTATGGATGAATTCCTCACTTCATCCATATGTGTAAAGACACTAGCCACACTTAAAAGTCGAGTAATCTATCATTGAGTTAGCAACCCAAAAAAAAAATCAAAAAAAGTATGTATAGATCCAATCCGAAGAAAAAGAGATTAGACAAGACAACCAAAAATCATTGAAATAAGAAATCTAAAAAAAAATACATTCACACTTTCTAATTAATTTAAAACATAAAATAAAACTAAATAGATCCACTTTTTTATTACAATGAATTATATTTGTTCGATACAATGTTGTTAATATAAATATTGAATATTGAAAAAAATTAAAGAAATGTTAGTTGAAAACAATAAAGAAAAAACTTGTGTTGGGTTGGCACTACAAATCTAATCCAAATAAAATAGATACAAAAAATTATAGACGGGAGAATAAATAAAGCAAGTGGAAACAAAACTACAATTTACTTAGATATATTGAATCTATAATGGAATCAATCAAGTTAAGAGACAAGCAAACTTGATTATTTTTTAGCTTTAGCAGATTTTCAATGAAAAACGTAAAACCATCCGTAACGCCCCTATTTTATATTTAGAAGATCAATAAGAAGTTTTGTCTTTATAGAACACGAAATTCAATGAAAGCAATGATAAATAAACACAAATAGAAAAGAAAAGGGAGGAACTACAAAAAAAAAATAGAAGAGAAAAGTCATACAAAGTTATATACAAATCACTACCCCCTTTTTTGTATTTTCTTAATTTATTTACTTAATTGAATTTCGGTTGATTAGGACGAAGTTCATTAAAAAGTTCCGTCTTATTTAAAATATCCTAAACAGTTCCTATAGGCTGAGCTCCCTTTTCAAGGAAATATAAAATAATATGAACATTTAAATAGGATGGACTCCTTATAGGATCATCAACAAAACCTATTTTTCGAAGATCTTTTCCTTCTCTTCGGGATTGAACATCAATTGCAACGATTCGATAGATGGTTCATTGGGATAGATGTAGATGAACAACACCCCCCTATAAGTGTATAGGAAGCTCTCTCCTCGTACAGTTTGAGAAAATGATTAGTTCGAGGTTTTGTCTTAATTCTATTTAAAAAATTACAACTGGGGTCCATAAAATGATCAAATCAATTAAATACGTAAGTCTTTTTTTCTTCTTTCTTCCTGAAAATGAAAAAGAAAGCATTCGAACTCTCATAACTCAAGTTGGATAACATGCAAACAATTCAAAGGAAAATATTTCGGCAATTTCATTTATTGAGCAGTGTTTCCTCTTTTTTTGTTTATATCATTAGAATCGAATTCTTCAGTCTTATCCAATTATTAAGACAATTGAAAAGGTGTTTCCTTGTTCTGAGATTCTTTATCTTTATTTTATTTTAATCTTTATCTTTATTTTATTTTAAATCATGGGGTTTAGACATTACTTCGGTGCTTTTTAATCCTTTTAAAATGGCAGCAACATACTCTTTTTTCTATTTCTATGAAAGAATCATACAAGACGATGGAGTCCCTCGTGAAACACTTTGATCGAAAAAGTTTGATCAATTCTAAGAAAATTTTAAATTTTAAACTAGCTCGAATTGAATTCTTTCGATTTCCATACAGAAGATGCATCTATGAAGTTGTTTTAATTTTTTTACTGATTGACATTAACCCTAGATCCTTGCCTCGAGAAATAAATTAATACTTTCTACTCAATCTACATCATGAACTATATACATTCTAAGACAACAAACAACGAGGGATTCTAGTGAAACAGAACCAATGATTTCGAGCCAAGAGCACTTTCATTCCTACATAAAATAGTGGATGTACAAATCCACAATGGATCGTGTCTATCAAGTCGCACGTTTCTTTCTACCACATTATTTCAAATAAAATTTTACCATAACACTCCTCTAAGAACCGATATGGAATTGATTCAATTATGCAATCATGATCATTAGTTTGGGCTTATGTATAACACCATAATCTATAGTATTTTCTATATATTTCTATATTATAGTAAATAGATATAAATAATACTATAAATGTAGGTGGATATATTTTTTTTTGAAGAAGTCTTAGTAAGACCCCATCACTAATATTAATTTGTCTAACATATTATATTAATTAATATATAATAAATAATTTATTTATAAAATAACAAAAATAAGACAAATAAATAAATTTTTTTAATTCTTCATCTTCAGGGGCTTAATAAGAGAGAAAGATTCAGCTTCTAAGGAATGATAAACAATTTATCTTTCTAAATTTATTAAAAATTTAGAAAGTTCTCTTTTCGACATCATTTTCGAAGAAAATTTGATAGTTAAAAATAACTTTTGATCATCTTAGTAAAAAAATTATTTTTTTTCTTTTAATTGAATCGTTAACGATTTTTAATGATTTAAAATAGATAAATACACCAAATAACAAACTCAATTTTTTATGAGATGGATAAAAAAGATCAATGTAAGGTAAGATTTTAATTCGTATTCTTTTTTTTTTTTCATATGATTGATAAATCTAAAGAATGGGAAAGGTTTCATATCTATCAATTCGATCAAATAGACTGAGAAATTATCACCATTTGTAGTTATTGAAATGAACGTCTTCCCATTCAGATTAACTTCTATCTACCCCATTCTATGGGACTGATGCAATATAAATTAAAAGAAAAGAAGGGGGTGTCCTAATGTTTTTTAATTTTACAAAACATGAGTTGTCTAGGCACAAAATCAAACAAGTCCAGATTAAGTTTAATTTTTGCTCCTTTTTCTTGTTGCTATTTTAGCCTAATTTATTGATTAAGAATTAAGAGACTCGGTAAATTTAATTAGTACCAAAACCCCTCTCTTGAAGAAAAGTCAAGAAATCTAGAAAAAAAAATTGAATCTAATTAGGCTAATTTAGGAAGTAGAGAATACAAGATAGGTAATATGAATTCTTCCATATCTCGATTCAGTTGAAAAAAAATATTCATTGAAGAAAAAAATAAGAAACAACTTCTGCATTTGAGCTCAATTCACCTTCCTCGTTCTCGGCTCGTTCAGTAGTTCACCCATTAACATAATAACATTCCAGATAACATTTCAATTTTAAATGGTACATTGTTAAATAAACAATCTATATTCTCATAAAATATATATGTTCTGGGACAGAAGGATTAGAACCTCCGAATAGCGGGACCAAAATCCGTTGCCTTACCAATTAGCCACTCTCCATTTACATCGCTATGCAATACTAATAAAATATATTGTTGGTTTTTGTTGTTCGTCAACTCTAGTCCAACTATCTATAGAATAGGTTGGTATTAGAATTTTGCTATGTATTTGGTATGTGTAGATATAGAATTCAACTTAATTTATTGATTGTTACATATAATCTAATTAAGATATTGTATGAAAATATGATTTTTTTTTTATTTTCCTTTGAGAAAAGGAAGATTTCTGATTGGGTGGGTTCAAAAAAAAGAAGGATTTATTGTTTGCCTTACTTACTTTCCTTTTCCTTTTACTTATATCAATAACTCAATTAAAATATAATTATCTCCAAGAACAAAAAGTCATTTATGCATAATACCTTTAGTTTGATTGGTATCTATCTTAATTCAACCCTTTATTCGAGTAGTTTTTTCTTCGGTAAATTACTCGGGACCTATGCTTTTTTGAATCCAATCATAGATATTATGTCAGTCATGCCTTTGTTCTTTTTTCTCTTAGCGTATTTTCGGCAAGCTCCTATAAGTTTTCAATGAGATCCTTAATAATATTCTAGAAAATTCATGATTTATTCGAGAATAAAATTCTAAAATAAATAAAATCAGATAAGCTTTATCGTTTGAAATCTCAATTCAACTATTAAAATTCTTGGATAGTCTCGAGGAATCGACTTAACTTTTTTGCTTCTTTTTTGACTCTTTCCTTTTTAGTGAAAGACCTTATTAGGCTTCTCTTGTGTATATACAAAATCTGGTCACTGACAAACTCTTAATTAGAAAAGAATTTATGAATTTTTTATAGAAAGAGTTTCGTTGCTTGGTGTCAAACTAGGATATGCGGTAAAAAATGGATGTTCTATTTTTTTTTTTTTTTTTCAAAAAAATCATCTTGGACATTCTGTAATGCTTACTCTCAAACTCTTTGTTTATCTTTGGGTTCCTATCTAATGATTTGGATGTAATCCTTGGCATTAAGACTAAAATAAAATTGTTTTTTCCTTGATTGATTTTAGATTTTCTTTTGATTTGTTCTATTCCACACAATTAAATAAGAAAAAGAACAAAGGATTTCAATTTTTTTTAAAAAAAATCAAGTCATCAACGAAAAAAGAGGGATTTAAACCCTCGGTACGATTAACTCATACAACCTATTAGTAATCTACTGCTTTAGTCCACTCAGCCATCTCTCCCAATTGAAAAAGATTTTTAC
>JBDJHY010233325.1:0-10980 GCA_039654485.1 Withania somnifera
TCCCAGCAAGTCATAAATGACTTGGGGCAACTACCAAAATGCTCTATGATACAACACACTACATATTCATCATAAATGACCTTGAGGGTCATTACAGTATCCAATAGATAAATCAAGTCAATCCTTTCTAAGACAGTGAATGCCACCAGAACGGATTGGTCCCACAAGTTGGATGATGCCCTATGGGCTTACAGAACGGCCTTCAAAGCTAAAATAGGTATATCTCCCTTTCAGCTAGTATACGGGAAATCCTATCATATGACGTAAAACTTGAACACAAAGCAACATGGGCCCTAAAGAGGGTGAATTTGGATTGGGATGCGGCTGCCAAGTTAAGGCTGAACCCAGTTAATGAATTAGAGGAGTTTCGTACCAAGGCATATGAATGGGCAACCCTATAGAAGGAGAGAATGAAGAAGTATCTAGACCGAAGGATTATGCAACATGGATTCAACTCAGGAGACTTGGTGTTGCTATTTATTTCACATTTGTAACTATTCCCAGGGAAGCACAAGTCTAAATAGTCGAAACCATACCTTGTCACAACAGTTTTTCTATTCGGAGCGGTGCAAGTACAAATTGATAAATGTCCGATTTAAATTAAAAGGGAAGCTCCTCAAGATATTCCATGAATTTATTGGGACAGTTCCCTTTATGGAGATAATTCTATTAGAAGTCATCTAATCCCGAACATGCACCTTTCGTCGTGTCGGAACATTAAATCAAGCACTATTGGGAGGCAACCTATCTCGTGTAATCATCAAGATACACTTTATCTTTCTATTTCTCACATTATTATCTGTTATGTATTGGGGAGAATGCACCGTTTTTGTGCGGGAGTGGGTGTACCTATTTTAGTTTTGGTTGGTTTTGTTTTTGGTTTCGTCTAAGGTGTTTTTGTTGCCAGAGTCTTTTCCCTCAGACACGATATTTAGTAGAACTGGCATAGTTAGGTTTATTTTGCTGTATTTTTATTTGTTTATTTTGATGTATTTCTTTTTCATGTATTTTATTAAACATCAAAATACCTTTGTATATTTGCAGTTTTAGTATTCAGTGATTCTATTGGTTTTAATCAAGTATTGAATATTGTTATTCTATAATTGCAGTACATTAAGGTGTCATATTTGATTGAATTTGTATCTCTCTGTACCTTCTATTTAATTAGTTTGAATTGAGAAAAGTATATACTTGCAAGTATGAGAAAGGAATTTTTTGTAATCTGTTATGTATATAATATCTAGAACTTGCCCGGTTCATATTGTAACTAAGTTAAAAGTAAATTGATATGAGAATGATCCTGGGCCTTTGTTGATAAGTCACTAAAGCCTTGAAAGAGTTACCAAACAGTTAATGAATTCGCAAGTTGAACCCTTGATTTCCATTAAAATCGAACTGTTTAGGAACCTTCAAAAATAGAAGAGGAATGAAAGGAAAAGGTTGTTATATGGCCCTGATTCGGTAGTGAGTAATGTGTCTTCAACCTAAGTAAAATTTTAGTTTGAGGGTAGCTACCATAAACCTGTCCTGTACAAATAAAAGGTATTTAACAGTCTAATCAAAAGGGGAAGAATTCAGATTGTAAAAAAGAACAAGGGGGTCTCAAGGGCAAGTGTTAAAGAAAAGAAGATTATAAAAGAAAAATGCCTGAAGAAGAAAAGGAGGGTAATGGAAAAAAATAAGTCAGTCACTAAGTTCCCAAATCATACCCTACCAGCACTAAACCGACATTATAAGCCAAACAATTTCCTGTGTGATTCATGTCATTTATTAAATGCTATGTTGTAATTGATAAGGGCAAGCCTATGGCTATTGTGTATACAAAGTTGATTTCTTTCTGAGCGTGAGGGAATACCTTCCCAGTCTCAATATTTTATATAGTTTCATTGTGTGTGGGAATTCCTTATGGAGATACCAAGTGATACTTTAATAAGTTAAGGCAGTGGTTTAGGAGATATGGTGTTTTAATGTGCCATTCAGAAAGAATCCCAGTGTATGAATAATTAAAGTTAGCTGATGTGATGTGACATCTAATGAATGATTGTGCTGAGATGAATTCTGTACTAGGGGTGTTTTAAGTGTTTAATATGTACTGGTTCTGTTGTTTCTCGAGGATAAGCAAGTGTTTTAGGTTGAGGGTGTTGATGTGACGGTATTTTACGTTATATTGTGCACTTAAAACCCTGAAAATAGAGCTTGTTCCAGAATAATAGTAGTATGTTTTAATACTTTTGTTGAGTATTTGCAGGGTTAAGTCAATAGGTTGATTATGCAGTGATTGTACAAGAAAAGGGCACTTTTCATTGACAAAGAGACGATTCACCGGGGCTCAGAAAAAACATCTGATCCAACCACCCTACAGGGAGTCCACTAGGTAGAAACACATCAACAGATGGTGCAACAAACAAACTGTCTGCGGACAGACGGTTTGCATGAAAAGTTCCACTAGATAAGAAGCAAGAAATAGGTGGCTCAGTAGACCTCTCATCGGTTGGAAGCTGGTTCTCCCAATAGCACGTCATCTAGTGGAAACCTCACTGGATAAAGATCCAGAAGAAGGTTGCCAGTCGATGTTTCATCTGCTAAGAGACAGTTCGCCTGATTGGAACCTCCTAATAGAAAGTTCACTGGATTAAGAAGGTGATAGACGGAAGACCAGATGGTCCATCTGTCACCAAGAGGTTCGCCTACCCTATAATCCAAATCGACAAAAGCCTATCCCAAGCTGTTGTTATTGCACTTATTCCTACACTCTATAAATAGCACAATTAACATAGTTTTAAGAGGAGATTACAATTATCCTTTATACACTATTTGAGACTAGTGAGTTAGGGTTTGATACCTTATATTGTTCAAGAACACAAGTATTGAAGCCTTTTGATCATTATTCTACAATCAACTAAACATTACTTTTGTGGTATGTTATTCTCTATATTTTGGATTCATTATTATAGGATGATGTCAATAGTTGGCTAAACCCCAACCCTAGGATTGTGAGAGCCATGGGTAACTACATTAGGGTTATAATCTACATATATTGATCCCACCGTATGAACCTAATGTCTACGTTATGAATGGTTTTTAGTGTTTACAACTACTAGAACATGCCTAGGCTTAACTAGTACTAACCATGTGGATAAAACTACGAGTTGAGATTATGCTAAGAAATTTAGGGCGTTAACCCTCGTCTAATAGTTGCTGCTATAACTAGAGTAATCGTCTTGAGTTATTATGATAAATAAAATGCACTTATTCACAACCTAATCGGTGTGAAAGAGGTTTACTTAGGATCAAAGGTTGAAAAAAACTTAGGTAAAAAGCCTTGTATTTGTACGTAACTCTACGTTAAGAAAGATTATGAAACTCTATAGTGATTATAATCCGAAGCTTGGTTGAACCATAGTAAATACAAACCTAGGTTAATAATATACTTGATTTGATCAACGGTTATTGATCACAACAACGAACATTGCAAGACTATAAATCCCCTTTTACTTTCTGTTTATTGCTAGAAACAAATACTGACTGTTAGATACTATTACTAGGCATATATCAGACACCCTATTCCCTATGGGATCGACCCCAACCTGAGTTGGGTTCTATATTTGACAACTGATTTCTTACGCTTTGAAAGAAAGTGCAGTTTAGGCATTATCACTAATCACATAATCAAATTTAAAACAATAATAGAAAATGTACCCAGAATCTATGCAACAATATATATGAATAATATTAATAATAATCAAGAGTCAAAAGAAGGTAGGATGAGAACATGGATGGTATACCGGTAACATCAAGTAAGGGATGAATGAGTGAACAATAACATACACACAATATCCCACATAACACGAAATATCAAGTAAAAGCATGAGAACAGGTAAGCAGTAATAACAGTACTAAAATAATGCATATAAACACCATCAAGTCTTCAAAAAATATCACAACATACACAGAAACACACTAACCCGTAGGTATCACCATACTACCAGGGGTACACTGAAAAAAGTACAGAAAAATAAATGCATACCATGAAGTAACCAGTCCTGCGTACGCTTCTCCTCTAGTACCCGTAGGTCCATTCGGTAGAATTGATGGAAGGCTACCCTAACTATTCCCGATATAGTTTTACTCCATCCTATACCCCCCTCCCCCATGTCGCCGAAGCCCAAAGGCAAGGTACATGGAGGTGTGTCACCATGTACAATCTCTAATGTCATCATAGTCTCACATCCCAAATCATAGGGCCTCAAGGGTCTCACAGTCTGGCATCCAATGCCTCACAATAATGATATCATCAAGCTGTACCCAGTAAGTCATCGCGTCCAATGCCTCAATATAATGGTATCACCAGTATCCTCAATAAAATAAGTATCATCAAGTCTCTATAACTAGGAAGTTTGATAAGTGTAAAAAAAGTTGTACTCACTATCGTACGGCGATGGATTCAAGTGCCGCAGTTGTACTCACTGCCGAACGGAGTTGGTCTCAAGTCCCAGCATTAATTAGTCACATGATAATTCCTAGTGCCAGCGTGTAAAGCTTGGGATAAAATAATTAAAAATAGTATTACCAGGTGCTTGATACAATGCTGAGTCTAAAACAATTGAAAGGTCATTACTTATATTATTATTATCCGAATATTCCAACCTCAAAGGAGCCCCAATGTGGTGATACTGGCCCATCCCCAATGCACTATCAACGAAGCAAAGGCCCAACCTCTGTTATAATTCATGCACAACATATCAACAAGTATTTATACATGAGATAACAACCATCTATGTCCAAATAGGGATCACTGGGAAAATCCTAAGTCACAGGCACCATATAAATCCAGATGTCAAAGTATATATCAAACAGGGAAACAGACGAAATAATGGTACATGGTCACTATAACTACCTAAATACCCAACCCATGGATGCTATTTAGTACAATTATCAAAACTATAACCCTAGAGATAGCCCCACGGAGCCTACTTGTCGTTCGACGATAAAATGCTGCAAGCTCACAAATATTACTCCAACTGATGTCAAATGAACTCCAATTACTCTGAAACTTGCGAAATAGTATTCCATAAGTCAATACAAGTCCAACGGTATAAACTATGCTAAGTCCAAACTGGGCCTAAACTCGGGCCTAAAATGGGCTTATGGGGCCCGCTTGTCATAACTGAAAATAAACTTCGCCATGGGGTCCCCAACTTTACTAGAAACCTTGCTCCCAAATTAAGCACAATTTGAGTGCAGGAAAGGCTTCAAATCGGCCCGGACAGATTTGACTACAACAAGGCCAAAGATGCAATCTTCATGGGAGTAAATGTTAGAATTTGATGAATTAATGATACTACACAACAAATATACAAAGGAACAAAGAATTATGCAGTAATATGTGAGTTATGTCATGTGTTCATCACTTCACCACTTGGGGCCATTAATGGAGGAAACAAGGAATTTCAAGAAATAAAACAAAGAAGAAACTTACCAAATTGGGTGAAAATCGATGGGCAACACTTAGGGATTTTTATCAACCTTGATTTGATGTTTTGAAGGAGTTTTCACACATAAATAGAGTAGAAACATAAAGGTTTTTCTGAATAATGAACTAAGGGTCGTGTAGGGATTTTATAACACTGCCAGGAATTCATTTCATTGCTATCGCATCATCAAAGGTCGTGATCGCATAGGGTACTGTTCCCGAGAATCGCAATCGCGTGAATATGCTATACTATCACATAGAGTAACTGGGAGGGGATGTGTCGCGATCGCATGAGGACTACTTCACGATTGCATAGATGAGAATATTTACTACATTGCATCACACATAGACTGATCGCGATAGCGAAGAAGGATTTTACCTGCACCAGTTGCATGTTTTGAAAATAGAATCAAAGAAAAGGAAATACTCCAAATCACTACCCAAAATGCATTCGGAGTCTAATTTACTCGAATAAGCTATCCGCGCACACCCAAAATGATATTTCAAACCCAACAACGCAGTTGAAATAGGAATCCGGGGTCGTTTCATAAAAATATTAACCAAGTCAACCCTTAGGCTTAAAATCATAAAATTTCCACCAACACCTTGAAAATGCAATGATAAGTCTGAGAAACGAACCCACACCTCCATTAGCTGATAGAAGCATATGAATTCCGATCAGACACCCCAAATACCAAAATATCATCCAAGCTCCAAATTAAGCATTAAACTTGACTAAAATCAACAAATGAGCATAAATTACAAATGAAAATTCTAAAACACGAACATGAGGTTAATCTTGACTTTATTTGGCATTCCAGAGCTAACAGAATTGTCAAAATTTATTCCGATATTGTCTTTAAGGAAAGTTGATTTTAGTTAATGAGTACTTAGTTTTAGGCTCTAAAATAGGCAATTTGAGATATTTCTCAAACGAGCTGCCAGGGAATTGAACTACCAGTTCCAGCAAGTCATAAATGACTTAGGGAAGCTATTAAAATGCTAAACATTGTGTATTTTCATAAATGACCATGAGGATCATTACATGATGGTACTTTAAAATTGTATGACTTGGTCATCATACCATCTTGGATGTGGTCTAGTGTTGAAACAAGGGATTGTTGCGACTTTTTCCACACCTATAAGTGTAGGAGGTCTAATAAGTAATATAGTGGATCCTTTTAAAGCCGAGATATCATACCCATAGGGACTTGTCGTTTAACTATTCATTAGACCAAACTAGTTTTTGTTATTTGTTTAAGTGGTGGAATAAGGAGATATAGTGAAATTAAAGTAAAAACTAAATATAAAATAATTACATGTGATTTTTGTGGTATAACAAAGTATTAAAAAGCTTTGAGGTTAAGACTTCCCTCTACATTCATGTCTAATTGTTACTTTCCATTAGTTTATTTATTTATCTCGATTTTTTATCACTGGGTTAATATTATGGCCATGGTCTCCCGATCCTCTAACTAACTACTATAATTGATGACCTAACTATATTGTTGACTGGGGATAGTTCAATCAAGTCTAGTTTATTAATGTTATCTTCTCATATTAGACCAAGTGGAGCAACCTAGATATCTTGATCATAGGGCTAACCACTCCCACTATCGCATAATATATGATCCACACATCCTATTATTCCACGTTCTAATCCTCTCATCATCTCCCAAATTCATGGGTAGCCAATATATTTATCGTAAAGATAGCTAGTCTCTAGAAAACTATGTACAAGAACAATAGGGACATGATGATAATCAACATTAATGAACTTTTAACTAATTTAATCAATCATATTTTATAGCCTTAAACTCGAGAAGAGGGTGATTAGCCACTCATATGTTCACAAACAAACTCCATGAAGAAATTCATAAGCATAAATACAAGAAAAACTAAAGAAGAAAAAGAACCCTAAAGGTTGAGTTCTTGCTCTCTCTCTTGTGCTCCAATTTTGTGTTTTTCCAAAGATAGATGTAATAGATGCTAAGTATACCTTAAATAGGTACCAAATAACGTTCAAAACAAACCCAAAATAAATTTTCAATAATACCAACTGAGTTCTAAAGTTTCCATACTGTCACATTATATTTTTGAACCTGGAACAATGGTGTGTGATGCGCTGGTAGTTTGTTTAATAAGGGGCGTGTTGCTCTACTTATTTGTCCAGGTATGGAGTGTGTCGTGGTGGTTTTAGTTCAGCACAAACTGTAGGGGTCTGAGATTTGTTCTGCGCCATGCAGGTAATCTCTCCAAGTAGGAGGCGCGACACTTAGTTCTTGCTTCCAAGCTTAAGCTTCAAACTTAGCGTCTACCTAGCTTTATGATTAGAATTTATTCTTTAAATCTTCCTTGTGAGCTTGTTTATCAGTTACTTTTACAAAATATGTATACCATATTTGAAAAAATTCTCTAAACCATACCCAAACACTCACCATACAATCCTCACAAGGCTATAACGTAGCTAACAGAACCATAGTTTACCAGTTTACTCAACAACCCAACATTGTTTTTTAATTGAAATATTTCTTCATGATGAGTGTTTGTATTACTTGAATATACTTCAAGTCTTTTAATAGGTTGAAATAGTTTCCAATTCAAGCTCCATAACTCTAATTCAAGCCTTCACAGGATTCCTTAAATCAACCGTAATTAATAGTAACCAACTTTAGTTAGTTTACTGGTTGACTTGTGGCTACTTAATTCCTTTGTGTATTTTCTTGTTTTTTAAAATATTTGGTGGAAAATATGTTCCAAAATCAACCTACAAAAACCCATAATAAACCATTTTTCATTCAAAACAAAAACCCAATAGAAACACACTATGCCTAGTCTAGCCATTTTCGTTAGTGATCCCTTCTAACTTTCTTTTCATTATTTTTGCACTTGTTTTGGAAATTGACTCATAAAAATATTAAGAAAGGTACTCAGCACATATTTACACCAATATTCATATTTACTCTCACAAACACCTTGAATTATCATCAAAACAAGGCTAAAACATAAGTAGAATACGGTATTCAAGTTTACACTTTCACATGTGATCAAGACCCCACATAAGATTTGTTCGTTCTCAAACAAGTCATTACTCATTCATACACTAGCCAAGTCTCTAACATCACTAATTTCAATAAGATACTCAAGCTATAACTACAATGACTATCATAGGTGACAAGTATACAACATGCATTATCACTTTTAAAAACTCATGAATACTACTATCAAACCTCCTAACTCAAGAATTGACTCTTAAAATTAGCACACTCATGCATATTTATTCAATCAAGAAATAAAATAGATCACCTACCTCTCATCAAAAATATTCCTTCACCATGAGACATTTACCCATTTCACTCGCAATTATAAAGTTAAGCACACAAATGGATATAAGAATCAAGTTTCGCTCACTCTCCCAAAGAATTCACAAATTATAAATGATAATCCATAGACTTGCCCTTAGTATAATAGTTTACTAATACTAGAATGTACAAGTTCAAGATCAAGTAGGACTTTTCAGGATTGTAATGTAGGCTAGGGGATGGTAGAAACCATTTTGGCCAAGAACAGTGACTACAAAACCAAGTGTTTTAATACATTACTTTTTCATTTGAGAAATTTCTTCAAACACCTATATTACACCATTTTTATTACCCTTAAATCACTTTGTTTTCCCTCTATCTTTAAGAAATTCTACACATAAATAGTAAGGAGCGATTTTCATTCAAAAAATGAATCATTATTAGTAAATTTTATCTTTTTCTTACTCCCCATCCAACACATAAAATTTTACACCAATAGCTTCACTTTGAGGGAACTTAATTCACTCATTTTTTCTTTCATTTTTTTTTACTCCCTTTTCACTTTTATTTTTCAATTAAAGAACTTAGGAGTTTGGGTCAAATTAAAGGTCTATGAAAGAAAAGGAATAGGCTACTTATGAGACTAATAAAGAATAGGATAAAGTCTCAAAATGGCTAACTAAGATCATAAATCAAAGGTAGATAAAAAGAGGAATAAAAATTGGTAATCTGAGAATCATCTCCTAAAATTAACATTCTTTATTTTGATTTGTAAATACACTGGGCAAGTTCTATACATCATTATTCAACAAGGAATACACAATAACCTTACTCACTCATGGAACATGCTCAACTCCAGAAGGATCGCTATAAACTATCAACCAAGCAATTTCCAGAATCCAACTTTAAGCTAAAACATACAAGAATCAAATTAATGAGCCTATTAGTCTTAAAAGTAGTCATTCAAACAAAATTTCAGCATGCTTTATAAGTCAAAACAACTTGCACCAATCAATCGATAAAGTCTAACAAGAGCACTTAGTCAACAACTAATGAAACAGTCTAATTTATAATCATGATTGACTAATTTTACACTCAAGATAGTCATCATCCATTCATAGTCAAGAAAAGTTCCTAAACTATGACTAAATTTTTAAGAATTTACTCCTAAAAACTCCAAAGGGAAAATGGATATTGGTTCAAAGGTCACCCCCTCGGAAAAGAACTGAAAAGAAAAACCAAGGGATAGATGAAGTGTGCTTTTACCTAAAGACACAATAAATAAAAAAGATAATAAGACTAAAAGCTACTAAAAACAATACTTTTAAAATTTTAAAAATTTTCACAAAACCAAAGAATCCTATAACACTCTTCACCCTAAACAAATAAATAGGAAGGATTCCCCACCTCACACATAAAATTGTACTTTTTCCTCAAAGTATAAATAAAAAAAAGTTAGAAATGCTCCTGAGGTCTCTAGGACTAGAAAGCAGCATGTAATTTTACTTTTTTCACCAAGGAGTTTTGGGTGACCCCACACTTCACCTTTCCCATGCTCCTTAGCTAAGAATTTCGGTACTCATACTTCCACACCTACAATAACCAAAAACTAGAAAAATAAAAATGACTAAAAAAGTAAAAAAATAAAATAAAAACTACTTACTACACATTCGGTTGCCTCTCAACTAACGCCTGATTTAACGTTGCGACGCGAACCATAAACTTTTTCTCTATCTTAAGAATATGAATTTCACACCCAACATCACATCCATCTTTTTATTTCTCTCTTGGGGTGGTAGTAAGTAGATGGAAGAACCAAGTATTTGATAGAGCATATAATAATGTTTGGCCTTTAAGTGAGGCATGTTAATTTGAGTTTTATCTTTGGGTGCTAAGTTGAGAGTTTAGGGTTCTTGTTCCTCATCCTTTAACCTCCTCCATTATTTTAAATGACTCAAAGGCATGTCATTATCTAGACATAATGTCAAAAAGCGATTTGTATGAAGCCCAATAAGCCCCACTTCCATTCTTACACTAATCGCAACATGCTTATTTTTATACCCTTCCTCAATGTCCAACTCAAGAATAGAATGGCAGTTGAATGTTTGGAATTATTGTTCCCTCTCTCCAAGTGTCACGACCCGATTTCTCGGATCATGATGGCACCTACTATACCACCAGTAGGAGAACCAAACCCCGTAGTCC
>JBDJHY010233336.1:0-10980 GCA_039654485.1 Withania somnifera
GGGGATACTATAGAAGATGAGGAACTAAATCTCCTTTCTATGAAGATCCTACCATCTTTGAAGTCCACGTTCTCTTAAACTTAATCAACCCTTCTACCCAATGTCTCTAACCTTTGAGTCAACCTCCCCAATTTATCCAACACAATTTGAGATCACTTTTTTCAATAAGAGTTTAGTTGTCACTTCCTGATGCCATGGTACCTATCATAATACCACTCAATACAAACAACAACTCATTAGCGTTAGTCTAAAATGAAATATCATAGTCACTCGAATTCTTACTCGATTGCCTGACTATTGGAATGGTTAAGGCTGATGATTTCCTTTATTACAAGAGTTGTGAACCGTTGAATTCTAATCTTAGTAAGAGTGGGTTCTTGTTTAAAACTAAACAAAAAAACCACAAACAACAAAACTACGAACAAGCAGCAACAAACTAACTACAAATCAAATAAGAAAAGTACACAACGAATTGGAACGACATGAAGAAAATGATTCAAGGCTAACAAAAAACTAGCTAGGAATACACTAAGTTGACAATTAGTTTACAAATAATGAGTCAAAACTAAAATTAAGAAAAAAAACAAGAATTAAGAATTTAGTAAGGGCTTGGACAATTGAACTTGATCACAAGTTTTTTCTCATGGTTAAATAGATTAATTTAATCTTCAAAGGTGTTACCTACTAATCCAAGTGATGTAGAATACAACCAATAGAATTTTCAGAAACTATCCAAGTTGGCAACCCTAGTGGAAAAACAAAGGATCGCCATCTTATTTGATGATGCATCATTTAAGTAGCTTCTGGCTCGCCAATTTTTCAAGATATTACCATTATCATGGGAGATCCAATGCACATTTCATGATGATTCAAGATGTTTGGTGATCCAAACTTTCACTTCAGTGATGGTTAACTAATCTCATTGAGTTAGCTACGTGTTCCCTCTATTTTTCAACTTTTTCAACTCTTTTTGACTCTTTATGGACCTTTATGACAAGATACCTTGAATATTTGAGAGAATACTCTTTTGGGACCACAAACACTTCACCTTTTTATTGTTTATGGATCAAACCTTTACTTTATGGAATCTTCCTCTGTAAGACTTGAAAGATTCTTCAAAAACAACACGAACTCCTTCAAGAACAACCCGAAGTTTCAACCAACACTACACTACTATAATCAAGAACTTCAAAAATGGTGATCATGAAAAGGATGTACAATCTTACTCAAACCTCATTCCAAGACAACCAATGCAAAGGGTTACTACCTTAGCACTTGAAACACAAGGAAACACAACAACAATAAGAAGACACTAGAAAATTTTATGTAGAAATTTTCAAATCTTTTTTTTAGTGATAACACAACCAACACAAAAGGATAAGGAATATAATATAATCTAGTATTTAATACCAAATAATATATTATGAGTTAGGGAAGCAAATAAACAACACAAGACAATAAAATAAAGAAAATAGGCAAGATAGCAAGCAATGATAAAATGGAAACTAAGAGGTACATTAAACCTCAAAACCTCCACTTCCAATCATTGAAAGATATCTAAACCTAGACACAAAAAGGGCTCACTGGAAACCTAAGGGTATGTTAAACCCAAAGACCTCCAACGTATGATATTCTATAAGCAGCTACCTCCTACAAAGACCTCGATAAAATTCAATTCACCCTGCAACTCTCATTTCTATGCAATGAACAACCAAAGCTTTACCAATATCAACCCAAAAGATATTACAATATAAATATTCATAAGATATCTATTACAAAACCAAAATGAGTGTTATTTATGGTCTTGAATCAAAAAGAGATTAAAAGATGTGAACCTTCACGGTTTGGGAACCTAAGATTCTTAAGTAATGTTATGAGGTTAAAAAATGTTAACCTTCATGGCTATTTCATGGCTAAAACAAGTTAAAATGTTAACCTTCATGTCTTTCCACATCTATTGATCTTTCCCACATCAATATGAAGGCTCTTCCCATATTTGTAATGCAATGGTAATGATTATTTTCAAGATAATTTTTAACTTTAACAGTAAACTATGCATTTGCAAAAGAACTTCTTTAATGCACATTCCTTGTATAGATGTGACCTCATATCCACTCTATATGTGAACACATTTGATTCTTCTCTTTTATGATAAATACATAAATTAATTTATTATTCGTATTTCATGACTTTCGTTGGTCTTTTCTTATCATTTATGAGTAGTTAAACATCAGTCTCAACAAATACCATTCTCAACTAATCTCATCAATGAGCAACACTCTCCCTTGAAGCTTGTAAAAATTCATTTATGGGGAATTTATTTCAAGACATTATGAGATATAGTTGTATTTTTTTCATCCATCAAAATTGAATATTAACAACAACGACCATCACCCTTCAACTTGGCGATGTGCCAATGATGCAATAACATTATAAAAATGGGTAGAATCTTTATGGTTATGCAATAACATTATAAAAATGGGTAGAATCTTTATGGTTCGGGAACCTCTTTTTTCCTACATCATTTTCTATACGTAGAATCCCTCTTCACCTCCCAAAACATAATTAAGAACCTCCATCTTCACCAATAAGCCTTGGAGTTATTGGAGTTCTTTATCTTGACTATGGGTGAATGACGTTGATGCAACTTCGGATGCATCAATTTCTAACAGATATTCAAGCATAAAAATATGGCTGAAATTGTATTTCTTTCGGCTCATTATAGTAGTTTTATGAAGCACCTCAGAGAAAATATTCAAACTAACTTTCATGATGAAAAAGTCGTTTACCACTTTTATAATGCATAAAAAGCATATAGCATATATGAATTCAATAATCACTTTAATCAAATAAGAGATATGGTTCGAAAGGTCACCTTACATATTGAGGATGTTGGATTTCACAGATGGAGAAGGGCATTCTTTCAAGGAAACAGGTACAACTTCTTATTTTTTTAGCAACTGCTGATAATATAAGAAGTAATGTTTATTGCTTCATATATTGTCAGTTGGTTCTCACAAAAATTCAGCAATTGTTTACTTTGTTTCAGTAACAGTTACATTAAGTACTGAAAATATAAGAAGAATAAAGAAAGTAATGAGAAACATTAAGCAATAGATTAAAATATTCAGTAGTTGTTGTATATTTTTCAGCAACTAGTGCATATGTTTCAGCAACTACTTTCATATCATTAACACTGTTAGTTAATTATTTTTATAAGTATAAAACTATGATGAAAAATATTGTAAAGCCAACTAACATAACTCTTATTGAGGAAAGAGAATATCCCATTAACGCTCTTTTTAATAAAATAAATAGGATATTTTGAGAAAAATGCATCATAAGCGCAATGAGTTCCCTAATACATCAATAATATTTATCCTTTCGAAAGAAACAGACATTTCATAGAATGTTTGTTTGGGGAACAAGCTATTGATTCATTAAGCTGCTGACTACAGGTCCATTATCATCGACAATGAAGTTGCATTGATCGGGTTGCAATGTAAATCTTTCTCTTGTAGAGTCTTTGACCTTGAAAAAATACCTTACCCACATTCTATGACAGTGGTCATTTGGAAATGTAATGAACATTAATGAAGGCTTATCTATGAGTAGTCATATCCATATTATAAGATAGAGTTGTACTTTTTTGCATACTTGGAGGAAATGAAACCCGTGCCACCAGAAGATTTTTGAAAATTCCTAGAAAAGTTTTATGGAGAGAAATACCTCCTCCAAAGTTGAGCCAGGCAGGTCAAAAAAAAGGTAGATGAAAATATGAAAATCAATCGGAGAAGTATTTCTAACAAGAAAAAATAAGTATTCCACATATAAAAGGGTTCGAAACAAAAGAACAACATGCTCAGAGCGAAATTCTCCATAGAAAAAAATTCAGTTTCTTATTTTATTTATTTTTGTTTAATATTCTCATTGAATATATTCGTTATTTATATATTAATGATCTTGATATCATATTATAAATACTTTTCAACAATGGATGGTGTTGAAATACCTATATTATAATTTTAAAAGATGATCATATGATTCTGTCTATAATTAATAAACAATCAATGCAACTTATTTCTCAGATTAAGAAATTGCTAAAGTTATAACTTAAAACTTATTCAGCAATTGCTCAGACATGTCCAAAAACTATTGAAAATACTCCTTATATTTTCGAAAGTTTATGAACATGTCTTATTAAATGCTGAATTTATTTTCAGTTACAACTTCAATACTTGCTGAGCAACGTTCAACAATTGCACCCACTACTTCCATGCTCTCCCTTACTTTAATGTTACACCTGTAGATGACTTCAAATCACAGTATGTATGTATGTATGTGTGTGTGTATATATATATATATATATATATATAAAACCTTTTAGCATCAATCAAAAAGAAGGAGACAATAAGTAAGTAATGTAATTTATATCATCATAAATTATTTGTTTAACAATCACCACATATCAGAGAAACATCTCAAAAAAAAAAAAAATACCAATAAAGACATCTATGCCACTCCTCAGTTTGTTTTCTCCATCTAGAATCCTTGATACGTTGTATCTGCTACTGAACCGATAAGAGTAGATCTTTAATCAACTCAATCTTGTCATAAATCACAGTCAACCTTGTCCATATCTTGATGAATTGATATGAAGGAGCAGATAATGAAGATGTAATTGAGGAGGGAATGAAAGGAATGGCATCATCAGGTTTGAGGACCCAGGTATCCCTAACATATGATGCCAACGGTTTTCTCACCATAAATATGATAAAAAATAAGATGAGGTACATCAATGATGTCAAGACCTGGTTCTCAAGAATACATGAAGTTATTATTCCATATTAAAGACATGGGGACTCATAATTGACTTCAGTTATATAATTAATGATGAGAGAAGACAATTCAAAGAGATGCTTACCAACAAAGAAAAGTTTTACAAGAATGTCTCAAAGAGACAGATTAAAAAAATATTGCACAGGGCCATAAAGTGGTAGTGACAATGTATTCAATGTCATGATTGTCAAAGAAAAATTCTTTGTTGGCCTTACATCAAAAGAACCATCCATAGTTAGAACCATTTTTCTTCATGAAAGTAAATATTCAAACTAGATGGCCATCTACCATTATATAGAATCGACAAACCTTAACAATTTATTTTAAAGATGCGGTTGAAGGGGGAATTATCAATGATGATCCATCTCCCTAGAACAAGTGTTTACAATTAATCTTGTTTAGAGGATAGACAATTAGCATAAAATAGATAGACAAGAGGTTCATAAATATAAGGAAAATAAGTAGGTAAAATTTTTTACCCATCTTTAGGACTTAAAATTTCACGAAATCTACACTGAATAGAGTCAGGTAAATCAAAATAAACTAAGAGAACATTCATAATGTGCTTCTTTTTTAAGTAGGAAAACATAATCTTGCACGGGTGGGATCCCAAAAATCATCATTTGAAGGGACTTAGGGACAATTGTCTTGGTAGATTTGAGAGTTGAGAGTAGTGAGAAAAAAGTTAAATTTCTTGGTTGATTTGAGAGTAGTGAGAAAAAAATATGAGAACTTAGTTTCAATAGAAGATGAAAAGTTATCTAGCAAAAGAAAAGTTATGAGTAGTTACTATTGAGGTTACTCAGATTCCGACAGAAATCATAATTTTCTTTAGAAGAGATGTCTAGAAAAAAGACGTCTAAAAGATGAAAGGTCATGTGTAGTTACTATTTTTTGTTTTTCGAAAATGAAATGAATTTTAAAATTTATACTAATGAAATTGATCTGCCACTTTTTCACAACTTTCCTTACATTTCTAAAACCTCCATGACTACTGCCCATGCTGCCTATTTCTGAAATTGCTGCCCATGGGACACTTATATAATTGATGCAATGAATATTTTTCATAATTTCTGAAAATAATTCAGCATTTGCTAAAACAATTACTGAAAATAGATCTACAATTGCCGAATCTATTATAAAAATTTTACCAATTGCTGAAATAAATCAAGACTTGCTAAAAACAGATCACTAATTTTGTGATAATAAATTAGCATTGCGGTAAACAATTCAACAATTGCTAAAAATTAATCAATAATTGTTGAAATATATCAACAATTGATTAATACTAAGTCGCATATTATATAGGATCCCCAGAAAGTCCAAGTCTAACTTCTACAATATATCAAAATTAATTTATTTATTATTAAATATGATTGATCTAATGCATTAGTAATAGTCAAGTTTCTCAATTAAGGTTGACTACGATTACAATTACTCGATCTATCATATTTTTGGAAAAAATTACTATCTCATTGTATTAGAAACCTACCAATGATACGAGCATGGATGGCAACCAAGATAGTATGGAAACCAATCAAGCTCACAGACCATTAAAAAGAAATCAAGATAAGAATTGCGCGCTTTTCAAGCAATGGTGAAGAAGTGAGTTGTATGGGAATATTGTACAAGGCCTAAGAGATAATTTAAAATATTTAGACTTGAAAAATACCATAATTAAATTCCAAGAAGTACTTAAAGTAGACGGCCAAAGGCAGTCCAAGTTGAAGCAAAAATCAACCCAAAACATTGGCCTAATGAAAGATTCAAGTGGCCCAATGAAAGATTTAGGCCCAGGGGAGGTTGGCTCAATATAAGTCAATAAAGGAGAGAAATTTACTCAAAAAGGCTAAGAAGGTTGTCCAAGAAGCTTCCATAAGGCATCCAAGAAGCTACGTAAACTTAGTCTATTTGCACTCAAATTGGATGAAGGAAACTTGTCCAAGTCTACTGCTTTTGGGACTTCATAGTTTTTGTTGGCCTACTCTATAAATAAGGGTTTTATTGTAGTTTTAGTTAAAAAATTTTGATAAAAATTGTAACACTTTGGCTAATTATAATTTAGCTTTATATTCCATAATTTATAATTTAGTTGAGTGATTAAAGGTGGATTCCTTTAGTTTCTACCTTAACTTCTTTTTATTCAATTTAATCAAAGTTATTTTGTTTGAGGATTGATGTCGTATTAGATTATATTTATTGGTTTCTTCCTCGTTTTGTTGGTTCAATTGGGAGGTTAGGGTATAAAGTCCTTATTTCCCATACACACCAAATCATGTAAGTTCAACATATCTTTTGTTTCTTTTTTTTCGTCCCTCCATCTTGTGTTGTGATTTGTAAAATGAATCTCATCATTTGGTATATGATACAAGCATGGATGGAAAACAAGCTAGTATGGAAATTAATCAAGCTCCAAGACCATTTACGAGGAATAAAGCTAGCGAATTAAAGACTTTTCAAGTTATGGTAAAGAAGTGTGCTGCATGGGAAACGTTGTACAAGGCCCAAGATATATTTTAAAATATTTGGACTTTCTAACTCAATAAAGGAGAACAAAATTGAATCTAGATAAGCTGATAAGGTCATCAAAGAAACTTCCATAAGGCATCCAAGAAGCTTTTTAATCTTAATCTATTTGCACTCAAATTTTATGAAGGAAAACTTGTCCAAGTCCTACTGTTTTCGTGACTTCTAATTATGGTTGGCATACTCTAAAAATATTGGTTTTAATTAGTTTTAGAATTAGAAAAAATTGATAGATATTTTAATCCTTTGGTTTATTATAATTTAGGTTTATATTACATTGTTTATAGTTTAGTTTAGTGCTTAGAGGTGGATTCCTTTATTTTCTAATTTAAATTCTTTTTATTCAATTAAACCGAAGGTATTTTTTTTGAGGATTCACCTTCACTTTTATTATAATGATTGGTTTGTTCCTCATTTTCTTGAATCAATTGGGAGGTAAAGGATGGGAGGTAAAGGTATAAAGTCCCTTGTTGCCCATAAATTGGCAAAACATGTAGGTTTTCGCATATCTTTTGTCTTTTTTTTTCCCTCGCCATCTTGTGTTTCAATTTGTTTTACGAATCGTATCATTTTTCATATGATACAAGCATGGATGGAAACAAATCTAGAATAGAAATCAATTAATCTCCAAGACCATTTAAGGGAATTAAGCTAAGGAATTGAAGGATTTTCAAGCTATCTTAAAGAAATAGGTTGCATGGGAAACATTGTATAAGTCCTAGGATATAATTTAAAATATTTGGCCTTTCAAAATACTAATAATTAACGACCAAGAAAGACTTAAACTAGGATACCAAAGGGAGTCCAAGTGGAAGCAAAAATCAGCCCAAAACATTGGCCCAATGGAAGATTCAATCCTATTGGATGTTGACCAAATCTAAATAAATAAAGGAGAAAAAATTTGACTACAAAAAATATATAAAGGTCGTCGAAGAAGGTTCCGGAAGTCATCCAAGAAACTTCTTAAACTCAGTTTATTTGCACTCAAATTGGATGAAGGAAATCTTGTCCAAGATCTATTACTTTTGGGACTTCATAATTTTTGTTGGCGTACTCTATAAATAAGTGTTTTATTTCAATTTTAGACTTAGAAATAATTGATAAAAGTATTAAGACTTTGGTTGATTATAATTTAGCTTTATATTCAATAGTTTGTAGTTTAGTTAAGTGATTAGAGGTGGATTTCATTAGTTTCTACTTTAACTTCTTTTTATTCAACTTAATAAAAGGTATTTTGTTTGAGTATTCACATTTTATTTGATTGTATTTATTGGTTTCTTCCTCATTTTCTTGGTTTAATTGGAAGGTGAGGGTATAAAGTCACTTGTTGCCTATAAACCGGCAAATTGTGTAAGTTTTAGCATATCTTTTGTTTTTATTATTTTCTCCCTCCATATTTTGTTGCAATTTTTAACCCAAATCACATCATTTTGTATATAATATGAGCATGGAGTAACAAATATCCAAGACCATTTACAAGGAATCAAGCTAAGGAATTGAAGGCTTTTAAAGCTATGGTGAATAAGTGGGCTACATAGAAATTGTTGTACAAGTACAAAGAGATAATTTAAAATATTTGGAATTGAAAATACCAATAATTAAAGAAGAAGTCCAAAGGCAATCCAAATGAAAGCAAAAATAAGCCCAAAACATTGGCCCAATAGATGATTCAAGTGGCCAATGGAAGAATCAAGCCCATGGGAGGTTAACCCAATCTAAGTCAATAAAGGAGAGAAAAATTGAATCCAAAAAAGATAATAAGTTCATAAAAAAATCTTCTATAAGGCATCCAAGAAACTTTTTAAACTTAGTCTATTTGTACTCAAATTGGATGAAGGAAAACTTGCCCAAGTCCTACTGCTTTTGGGACTTCATAATTTTGTTAGCATATTCTATAAATAAGGGTTTTAATTAAGTATTAGACTTCAAAAAAATTGAATAAACTTCAATTTATCCTTTTATTCCATAGTTTTTAGTTTAGTTGATTGATTAGAGATGGATTCCTTTAGTTGCTACTTTAACTTCTTTTTATTACATTTAATCGAAGGGATTTTGCTTGAGTATTCACATTGTATTTGTCTATATGGATTGGTTTCTTCCTATTTTTCTTGTTTCAATTGGGAGGTAAGTGTATAAATTCCCTTGTTGCCCATAAACCGACAAATCGTTTAAGTTTTCATATATCTTTTATTTTTGTTTTTGTTTCTTTCTTCCTCCATATTTTTTTTGTGATTTGTAACCCAAATATCATCGTATGGTATATAATACAAGAATTGATGGCAACAAAGATAGAATGGAAAGAAATAAAGCTCCAAGACCATTTACAAGGAATCAAGCTAAGAAATTGAAGGCTTTTCATTCTATGTTCAAGAAGTGGGTTGAATGGGGAACATTGTACAAGGCCCAAGAAATAATTCAAAATATTTGTAATTGAAAAATAAAATAATTAAGGGCCAAGAATTACTTAAAGTAGGCGTCCAAAGGCAGTCCAAGTGAAAGAAAAAATCACTCTAAAACATTGGCCCAATGGAAGATTCAAGTGGCCCAATGGAAGATTGAAGCCCAGGGGAGGTTGGCCCAATCTAAGTCAATAAAGGAGAAAAATATTGACTCAAAATAATCTTATAAGGTCGTCCAAGAAGCTTCCATAAGTCATCCAAGAAGCTTTTAAATCTTAGTCTATTTGCACTCTTTTTTTCTGTTGGAGTTGGACACTGGCCCATTGCTTACTGCTCTGGGCCAAGGTTTAGGCTTGTCTATAGGTGGGCTATAGATGTCATAATTAACTTAATTTTTTATTCATAATAGAGTGGTATTAGAGCTCTAGGTTTACCGGTGTCCTTGGATGTAGGAGAAAGTGTCTGGTAGAGTCTTGTGGATTAGTATATAGACATTTGTATTCCACATACGGGGAGGATATAGGGATCTCTTAGGAAAAAATGACTCTCTTTTGGTTCCTTTCATGTGTAATTATCTATTAGGTTCCAAAAATTATTTGGACTTCAATCCTTGCATATGGTTCACATGGGTTCTACCACTTGTGGGGATGATGCTCCCCCACCGCTGTAAAGAGCTTCAGCTAGGAGAGATTCGGAGCCCATGGGTAATGCTTGGCTGGAGTTGCATAACCTGATCCTGCACCTAAAAATCTACCTCTTCCATAGATGCTGACGCCCCCTTATGAGGAAACCAGAGGGATATGGTAGTACATATACACTATGTTTGGTGGGGTATCCATTGATAGGGACCAGTCTTCAGTATTGGGAGTAGCACAAGGTGGGACATCTCCTCCTATTCATTCAAAACTAGTTATAGCAGCAGTTTCTCTTCTGCAGCCTATTCTATAGTATCATCAACTCCGGTTCAGCCAGTGGTTCCCATTATGACTTTCGAGGATAAGAGGATGGTTACTCATTTCACACGCATAGGACCACCGAGGTTTTCTAGTGACTCCATACAAGCCCCCATGAGTTCATAGTAGACTGTGGGGAGAGATTAATTATTTTAGATTTAAGGGAGTCACACGAGGTGGATTTTCTTGATTCTCAACTAGAGGGGACAGATAAAGCCTGCTGGAGTCTGCAAAGTAGAGAGAGAAGACCAACGAGATTGTTG
>JBDJHY010233347.1:0-10980 GCA_039654485.1 Withania somnifera
TTGATCTGTTTCTTCAAAGAATATACATAATACGGCTTTTGTTACTTATAATAACCTTTTTTCATGCAAAAATGACATGATATTAGGTTAAAAGGGGATGGAAAATTACCTGGGCTATCATTAATTTAAAAAACAATAATTCTATTATCGCATGTCGCGAATTGATGTATGAGTCATTAGCTTACCAACTTGTGGTACTGGGAAACAAAATTTCAATCCTATGGATCTCTATCCAAATCTCATTAGATGAGTCACCGTATGACTTGTGAGGGCCTTCCATGAGTTGTACCATGACTGATGGTACCCTAGGAAAATTGTCCAGTTTCCACAAGTTCAAATACAAGGTCTACAGGCTAGTCCAAGTATAGGGTGTTACCACTTAGTATTAGGAGGGTGGGTAAAAGTACCTAAATAACCTTACAAAATTGGATTAAACAAGAGAATTGAACACTAAAATGTGCACCTAACATGGCACAATATTCAATGTGCTATTCCCCATAAACGTGGCATATCCAGTGCTATATTAGGCCTTAATATATTTTACTCTGCATGTTTAAATCAAAGGTGCCATGTTTGTCATTGTAGAACACTTTCAAAAGTGACATATTAGTGGTTTCTAAATGTCCAAACACACTTGATACCATGTTGGTTGATGCCCATCATTCCCAAGCTTCCATAAGCTTTATACTTATCGTTTTACTCATTTACAACATGAATGTTTACTGCCATTACCAGGAAACACATCAAGGTATAAAAAAATAACATTGAGGCCATATGGACATAGACAAGGAGAGTACCTTTGATCACGACATCAGTTGCCTCAATCTCTAGCGTACCTAGAAATGTATAAAAGTGGGCTATGTTGCCAATTTAAACATTTCCCCTTCCGTGTTAAGAAGCATTACCCAAAATCTATCTGCCACCCCAATTAAGTTTGTGGTCACCTCTACCTATTCTGTAGCCACCATGCCTTCCTAAATGTTGGCCCCTATTTTGCATGAGCTATTTAATTTTTTGGGTTATTTTTATATTTTCAAGTTGAGGAATTTCCTTTAAAGAATATTACCTTTTCTTGAAAATATATTTTTTTTATTTTTAACCTAGTCTTTTAGATCTAATCAATTTTGAAAATAATTTAAAATAACCAGAGTCGCCACTTAATTTTTGAAAGAAATTAAGAAAACTTTGATTGTAACCTTAAAGTTTAAAATAGGAATAAATTTTAGATTAAAAGATTCTGAGTTAGGATCCCGTAGTGTCCTGATGAAGGTGGTTAAGGAACATGGGGAACATCCATAATTGGGTTATGCATTGTGAAAAAATATTTGTGTTGTACTAATAAATCAAATTCCTTGTTTGAAAGATAGGTTATTCAAATTAGTAATTTCGCTTTTTGAGGAGTACAAATTTATGTGTTTATTTTAAAACGTGTGCCAAATAAGAGAACATTTTTGAGAATAATATATAAGAAATCTCGAAATGCCTTAGGTGAAAAAATTGTTGATTTTATCTAATTATTTGCCTAAGTAACATTTATTTATTTCAAAGACAAGAAGAAATGGAGAATAAAGAATAAAAGAAATTGATTTATTATTACAAAAAATTCAAGAAAATGGTCTATCGTACACTTGGGATACATCTTGATTTCGTATGAATTACCATTCATAAAAGCATACAAAAGGAATCAAGAGGAAGGAAAAATGTTTTGGGCCAAGTGGGCCCAACACTTTCGAGATCCGCAAATGGGTCTGAGCCCATCAATAGGAGGAGACCATTGGGAACATGTAATAAATAAAGAAAATAAATTAGAAATCGTATAAAAAAATGAGAAGAAAATTATAAATATATAAGAGTTATTAAAATAATAGCTCGAAAGCAAGTCATATCATAAAAGAAAACGAAGAGCATGCCATTAATGATAAAGTATAAGAAATTGATCAACAATTATGAAATGAATGGATGATTAAAGGACTCCAAATAGTAAGTAGATAAGGGCACAAATTAACTGATTTGGTCCATTAAATATAATTAGCAAAGATAACAAAAAAAAATTTAGTAAATTTGCAACAAACCATAGAAAAGGTAATCAGTTTAAATAACAAAGAGGAAACATTCAAATTTGTAGTGCAGAACCTATACTACACTATTAGACTAGCAAGTATTTTACAAGGGGTCTAACCCAATACGTTTCTTAATATATTTTATCAAATCAAGGTTGCTACATATTGACATATCTCATAGAAAAGAGAGTATTAACACATGTAATTTTTGAACTAACTTATGTAATCACCTAACAAGGTGTTCAAACATATAATTCAAAGAAAAAATATTCAATAGAATAATGCACTAGACTTTCAGAGAAATTAGAAAAAAGAAAGAAATGGTGATTATTCACTTGAATAAAATAGATGATATGCATAAGAACATTAATGTTAAGACTTTATGCTCATGTACCAATGCTTTACATAAAAATACGATGGGTCCTGTTCTAACCACCAAAATAGGACAGTAAGCTTAAGATAGAAATTGCAGTCAAATTCATGAAATAAGGTAACATGATTAGGAAAGGGGGTGGATATTACCTAATGGAAGAATTCAAAATTCACAAAAGATCAAATGACATTCATGAAGATAGTCACATAAGAACAATATCATTAATATTACATGTATAACAAATGAGAAGAGCTATCATTGCAACTTTTAGAAAGAGAAGCAGAGATGCTCATATACTTAAGTTTACACTAGTGTATGCAGTAGGTGACTTAATGCTTAATCTATATTATAAATTCCATTTTTATATGGTTGAAAAGGAAAAAAACATACAACGTATTTGATCATTCTAGGCCATACGGTAAATCTTTAGATTAATAAACAATCGTATAGAATTAACATGTAAGAGAGAAAAGGGCCAAAATATTAGGCTAGCAAGAGCCAAAGATCAGCAAAATGCATAGTTGAGGCAGGGATGATGATGTAACATACTAATATGAGTAGAAATTGGTAAGGAATAACTTATAAAAAATAGACAAGATATTAAGAGTAAATTCTTAACAAACAACATAGAAATGAGCTAAGGTGGCTAGAGGTGGATAGTAACAGGAAACAGTATAGCCAAATCATATATTTTAACCTTAGTTGTAGAATTTTTTAGAGGGAAAGCATCAAATTCCCCTATTATGTGCACAATTAAGGGTAGGAGGTAAGTAGATTAAAACATATAAACATTTAAGAATATAACAAATGAATATTATGTCATTTCAATAGAACTGTTTAGCAGTTAGCAAATAATACCGATATATAGTCAATTACACACAAAGATGGATGAATATAAGCTCAATATTGTCCCTTAATGAGTCTACAAGTTTTGGGAATCCACACAGGATCATGAAAATTTTCTTTGGACAGTGGACTAGTCAAACCTGAGAGGTGCTGGAAGTCAATAACAAAATAAACTATGGTAAATCATATTATAATGTTTAGTCCAAAGTTAGAAAATTTCTAGTTTAAGTTATAATAAATCAACCACCATTCATTAATTCAATTGATATGGAAACTCACATTGAAAGAAGATCATTTATCAACTCAGATAGTATTCAAAAATATGAAAAACAAGGAAATGGTACACAAGCAAAGAGTTAACGCGTCTAGTTTCACACCAACCTTAGTCTAAGATACTATTAAGGATAAGGTCATGCAATCAACTAGATTCAAACAGAAAAGTATATACTCCCCATATATTCATGTACAACCCTTTACATCTCAAGAGAAGAATTATAATGCCATTTTAACATTAAAGATAAATCAGGTGTAAGGGGAGAGTATCTTAACTTATAAAGGGAAACAAGCAGAGATGCCTATGGAAAATTCATCCATTCTATACACAAATAATGATCATTTTCAAGTTCAGAAAGACATTTCACAAATCAAGAGATTATTATTAAGTGAGTAATTAGACTTAGGTGATTATTAACATAGTTCTCAAGATGGGAACATAAGCTAAATAGCACAACACAGTGAGTATCTCCACCCTCGTAAGATTAAGACCCTTTTAAAAATTATCAACTTAGAGACAATATATTATCATGATCTGAAAATCAAGTTGTCATGGCGTCTAAATCCCACCTGTAGACAAGCCTAACCCTAGCCCAAAGAATTAAGCGATGGTCTAGTACCATTTATAAAAAAGAAAAGAAAAGAGAGATGAAGAGAAGAAATAGAAGATATAGATGGTAACTTACAACATAAAGTAACTCCCAAAATATGGAATCCTGGTTGTAGAGCATCTATACACAAAATAATAAATATTACAACCCTCAATAGGGCATAACTACAAGGTAGCCATAGTAGAAACAAAAACTAGGACAACTCTTGCGCATAAGGAGAATTTGTTCGTAAGAATGCCAACTGCTCACTATATCTCTGAACAATGCTGGACTATTTCACAAGATCTTTCATAGCCTTTTGATTCATTCTATGACTTGCATCACAAAAAGATACAGGAGAGTAGTGTGAATACTAAAAGAATAGGTACCTAGTGAGAATCATAGATCAACTGAAAAAAGTAAGCATAAGTAAGATAAAGAGATTTCATAAATAAATAGGGCAGTAACACATAAGTTTACCAAAGTCAATGACAAGTCATGAACAATACGATGCATTCCTGGAGCTCCAAGGTAACCACTACAAGGATAACTATAAACAAGAATACCATACAAGTAATGAAGTAAGCTAATCACAAGTATAAGGAAGGTAACCATAATAAACCTAGCTAGAAACAACCAAATATGCATGTAAGTAATCCAAGGAGACTCCCCCCATAAGTCCCAAAGAGTATAGCCAAGCACAAAGAATGTAATGCAAGGGGTGCAGAAAGGTAAATAGTTCCTGCATATCCCATACCCCCTCATTCGTATATAACACAGCATTGGCAGAAAGAACCTATAGAAGACCTCTGTGTACCACTCCTTCTCATACACATCCCTCCCCCAGGTTGTCAACATACCTAGTACCTCAGATATGTCCAACCGAGATGTAATGCAAAAACCAATTACCATTCAAAACATCAATGCATTCTCACAACACAGAACAGATCAACAGTCTAGATCAGCTATAAGGAAACCAAATGAGATCCAGTGGATAACTTAAACTATAACCACTAGTATAATCCCCTTCCCATCTCACTACATTCTAGAGATGGTGTGAAACACACAAGAAGGGCCTCATAGCCCTAGGGATGTGTACCAATAAAAAGGTCAGCAAGGAAGGTCATTTCCAAAAGAGTTAACAATAAAGGGGATCTAAACTAGTAAACCAGCCCCAAGATTGAAATTTACAAAGCATGTACCACGCTAATTACCTCGTATGCAAAAGTACGGCGTAACCTACTTAGATTTCAGCGGTAACCTCAATAAACGCATTGAATTATAGGTAAAGCATAAACAAGCTTGGAATTCATATAAACCTATCAAAAACATAACCCACATGTCAATATGAGTTAAACAAGACCCATATTAATATATAAAAAGAGGGGTTAGAATCCATTCTAAAAACGGGTCTGTAAACCCCACTAACTTACCAACACGTAGAACACAACTCATAGATTATGTGTTACAAAATAGGGCTCAATCTGATTGATAATAATGAAAAAATAAGCCCAAAAAATTTATGTAATATGAAAAACTTTACAACTAATGAGAATTCAAAGAATTACCCGGTAAAAATGATTGTAGAATTACTAAAATACGAGAATCTTCACAAAAAATCATTGACAAAGCTAGCGAAATATTGTGAAAAAATCACTGCAGCAAATGTTCTCCTCCTAAACGTGACATGTATAAATATAGAGTAGCTATTAATCCATTGTGAAGTCAATGTAAATGAAATGAAAGCTAGTATATATTGAAATAGTAACTGACCCAAATGGGATGAAGTTCACCATAACATATTAGTTAATAATAAAACTTTTTAAGTTAATATAATTAAATGATATTTAATCATGACTTGATCATTGAAATAAATTCCTCCCATTGTCACTTGGTGGTGTCACCACCTTAACATGATTGTTCCGCTAAATGATTATTTGGGTACTCATAAACTCATATTAAGTTAATTTCAAATAGTGAAACATATTAAGATTTAAAAAAATTATTTTTAATAAAACTTGTTGAAATAATAATTTTCCAACATAATATAATACACTATCCCTAATAAAATATTAATAACTAATAAGTCCTAAAAAATAATAAGGTATGAGACTAGATTATTTCAAAAGAATATTTCGTAAGCTTGATAATAATTTAGGGAGATGATAAAATAAAAATATATATTTTATTTTTATCAAAAGGAAACAATAATTATTAAAATAAAATGATTTAATTTAGCAGTACAACAGCAATAGAAAGCTCCAAGATTCGAACCAAAAGTACTAGACTAAAGTTCGCATTCCAAAGCTAAAGGAATTTAAGAAACGATGACCCGAGATTGTTTAAGGTGAAAAGGAACCTAAATAACAATAATTGAAGGAATTTAATCTATAAAAATTCTAGAGAACAAACCTACCAATGCTAGAATGTCACACATGACTTGCGAAAGTTACAAGAACTCTCTAAAGGAATTGTGAAAATATAGAAATGACCACGAAATATAGAAATAAGGGTACTAAGATCGCATATCCCTCTATGTCTCTCAGGTAGCCTCCTCAACTAGATAATAAGCCCAACAAACTCTCACAACAAAAATATAACTAGAGTTGAGTCGTCTTACATCTTTGTCAATAATGGCCTCGAGCTTTTCTACATAAGTCAATTGATTCTCCAATTGAACTGACTCATGATGAAGAACATGGGAGGGGTTTGGTACATAGTGAAGAAGCTTGGAAATGTGGAAAACTAGATGAACTACTACTAACTTTGGTTGTAGAGATAATCTGTATGCAACTTTGCCAATCTGCTCAGTCATTTCATATGGCCCAATGAACCTACGACTAAGCTTGTCCTTCTGACAAAAGCTAGTAACCCGCTTCAAGGAAGAGATTTGAGGAAAAACCATATTTCCAATTCTAAACTTAAGAAGTTGAAACCCATGATTTTATACCTATTTCCTCCACTATATACTGTCTACGGTCTATCTTGGATAACTCTAACTCTAGATGTAGAATCATGATTCAAATACAAAGTATGAAGCCTAATCTCAACACTAATGTTCCAGGCAATCATTTAACTGTAATTTCTACAATACAAATCCTCCAATGATGGCATATGAATGCTGGAATGATAGCTATTATTATATAAAAATCTAACAAGGCTAAATGCTTATCCCATGAATAAACCTTATAATGATTCCACTGCTTGACATGTTTTCTTGTATTCTAGTTAATTTAGTAGATCCAAAGGGTTATTTCTGACTTGATGGAATCGGTAGTTTGATTCCCTGGAGGTTCGGTTGAGAGTTATCTCAAATTTTCTATTTTAGAACCTGATCTTAGGTCCTCATTGAATTTAGTCAATATTCCTTTAAGAGAAGATAAACATTGAATTTTGAAAGTTCCATTAACTTTGGAACTTGGAATTTTTTTCCTAGGTGGATCCTTGGTGAACTTTTTAGGAGCTTTATGTGTGAGTTTAGCCTTTTTTGTGAGTTTTTTGTTGGCCGGTAGTTGAATATTTTATTTTGGTCAATATTCAATTATTAGAGCATCGGTCAAATATCCGTTTATGCCATCAGCTCTAATGGTTTTGGGTTAAGAAAAGTGTTGATCCTCTTTCAAAGGCATCCAGTGTGATTTTAAGTGTTTACATGAATTTTTGGTATTTTAGGCCTAATTGTTAAGTTGGTCAACATTTCTATGAAATGGCCTTATATCAGAATTTTAGTTGAGTCTGAAATGTTGTTTTGGGTGTACGTTCATATCTTGTTTGTTTACTTTAAACGTATTTCGAGTGGTGTTCAGAGTGTTTTTCAATAGATGGTTTTGCTATCAAAAACCAGCATCTGGTGCATCTTGTGATGTTCTTCATGATCGCGAAGGGATGTTTAGCGATCTGTGAAGGTCATCTTCTACATTCATCACAATTTCTTAGCCCCTTCATGCAATCGCGATGCTCTATTTCTCTTTTTCTCACGATCACAATCTTCATCATTACAATCACAATGAGCAATAAATTCCAACAGTGTGATCGTGACACTCTACCATGAAATTGCGATGGTTTTCGACCTGGCAGTATAAGTATAGTGTTTCCTTAAATTTTCAGATCATTTCTCCCCATCTCTCTCACTCCCCTCCTCCAAAGATAGTGAAAATCTGGTTCCTCTTGATATCTAAATATGGGTAAGGTTCTTGGTGTCAATTCTTAGTTCCCTGTCATTTATATAAGCTTTTCCATTTCATTGATTTCCTCAGCAATGGTAATTTCCCCCACGAATGGCAATTTGATGAAGCTTGGTGTCTCTTGTTAGTTTTCTTATTTTCAACTGGTTATTATTTATTTGGGTGTGTTATGATTTAATTCTCTCCTTGGTTGATTTTTGGTCCCTTTTTAAGTATGTAATCGTTTGTTAATTAGTGTGAAGTTTCGTAAAGTTTTATATTTTATTTCTGTTTTACTATGGCCATTTTATAGCCTTTCCCTCACTCATTTAGCTCATTTTTAGAGCACAAGTTCTTGGAAATGCCGGGAACTGCATGTGAAATTCATTTTTAGGTTTGGTTAGTGGGTCCCTCCAGTACGTTCTAGGCCTAGTTTGAAATCATAATTAATATTATTTGACTAATCTTGACATATGGATTCATATTTATTAGTTTTGGAACTATTTGAGGTCGTTTACTATCGATTGAGATGATTGTCATATACTGTGGATTGGCATTCTCCAGGAGACAAGTATGCTCTCTAGGGCTTACAATGTGTATATAGATTGTGTAAGTGGGATAAATAACATTCGTGCATTAGGAATTCATCATTAATACCGTTGAATTAGACCTCTTCTACATTTTTTCTCTTTCTTTCTCTCTGTCGTCACTCTATTTAATATGATGCTTTTGACCTAGTATTAGCCTTGTGTTGGCTGTAGGGTGACTCCGAAAGTAGTAGAATGCTTTTGCATGGGTTAGTTGTAGCTTACTTGAGCCTATGCAGTGCATATGTTAGAGGTAGATATTGCCGGTGTTTTGCATTCATACAACGAGAGAGCCGTGAGGTTCAGCTCTAAGAATGAATTGGGGATGAGGACTGTTACCGCAGTATTCTTACACTATTTGGTCGTAGAGGCTAATTTTCATGTAATAAAGAGTGAAATGGATAAAAATGGGATAGAATGGGATTTTGTAATAATAATAATAATAGAACAATTGATTTTCTACTTGTTTTAGACTCAGCTACGTACTGAGCACCCTGTACTACCTTTTGTCCTTATTTGAGACCAGGATCACACCTTGGATACTTATGCTGGTAGTGGAACCCGACTTCATTCGGTAGTGAGTAGAACATCTGACACTTGAGTCTGATGTTACTCAATAATGACTACATCGTTCTACACTTATCACTCCTATTGAGTTAGGACTTTATTAATACTTTTATATTAAGGTAGTAGATTCCCTGAGCCAATATTATATCATGGTGATACAATTATTTTGAGGTATTAGATGCAAAGATATGAGTCTCTCTAAGACTCTGTTACATTTATATGTGAGAATACTGTGAAACTAGGGCTTGTACATAATTCGCATACCTCCATAGACCCCGCCGATTACGAGATGGACATGCCAGTGCAGGGGTCTGCGGTGGAGTAGAGGCATTCATAGGGAAACCCTTCCATGGGTAGTGGCTACTGGGCTTATCGGAAGAGGAGCATACACTGGAGTTGTTGTATCATTTGGTTTGTGTTATTTTACTGCACTTGTTTGCTTCAGTGTATTCCCAATAGTATGTGGATGTTGAAGGGTGAGCCTGACCTCTGTGTACTCTTCCATTCTTATGGGGGATTAAAAGGGTATTACTTGCTTTTACTTTTATGTTTACTATTAGTGTTATTCTAGACTTTACATATAGTTCATTTTTGCTACATGGGTTATTTGTGTGTTTTATCACTTGGCTGAGTTCTTTTTCCCCTACGTATCTTAAGGTTACCAGTACACCGCATGATTCTCCTTATATTCTTTCTTATCTGTCTTCTCTTATCCTTTTATTGATTATTTGTGTGTTGCTACCAGGATCCCATGTAAGTCCTTCTCTTCTTACCTATGATCCTTCTAGGTAGTTTTAACAAGCTGTATTTCTACACTATCAGCTTCCTTGCTTCTACCTGAGTGACAACTTCCTATGATAGATTATTTGCTTTTATAGCTTAGTTTCTTCCTATGCTAGTTTATTTTATTTCGTGGCTTATTTTCTTTGAATTCCTATTATTTATTACTCTTATGTTTGTTATGTGCCTAGTAGGCCCTCGAAGCCTACTAGGTACTTGTTGCTTCAGTAACTTGTATTCATACTCCATTCTATGTTTTCCTAGATGCAAATCAAGGTGTGAGTTATCACCATTGACATCGCAGTTTGTTCCAGCTAGCAAACTTTAGAGGTACAAGGTGAACTCCTGCCATTTATAGTTAACTACATCTCTATTTTGAATCTTTTGTATTCTCAAGACAAATGTATCTATTGAACTTTTTTATAATTGTATTTTGTACTTTGTAGTAGCTCATGTACAAACTGATAACAGACCCTGGGAGGGTTTTATTGGTTGTATGATATTATGTTGTGTTATTTATTCTATTTTCCCATTATTATTGTTGCTTACTGTACTTGTGCATAGCTTACTTTACTTGTGCATAGCTTACTTCTAATTGTAGCCCATCCCATACGACTCTGCGCTACAGGGTTGGTTCCTACTGATGAGATAGTAGGTCCCACCATGATTCTAGAAATGAGGTCGTTAAATCACAAGTACCACATTAATAAAAAACAAAATCACAGAGAATATCCTGAAGTA
>JBDJHY010233378.1:0-10980 GCA_039654485.1 Withania somnifera
TAATGGGATTATGGGCATGGACTATTTACCCCCCATCATGCGGTACTGGATTATTTTTCCAAGACAGTGACCTTATCCGACTCTGGTGTGTCTCCTATTGTATGATAGGGTCTTATTAGCCAATCTCCAGTGCCAGTGGTATCAAGTATACAGGCCAGTAGATTCTTATCCAGGGGTTGTACTACTTACTTAGCCTATGTCCATGATGTTAGTTTTGGTTCTCCTTCCCCTGAGTCTGTACCCATTTTTAGAGAGTTCTTTGATATTTTCACTGATGAGTTACCTAGCTTCCCACCTGAGTGTGTTGTCAATCTGTCTATTGAGTTTGAGCTGGGAAGAAGTCCTATTTCTATTGCACCTTATCACATGGCTCTAGCAGTGCTCCGAGAGCTTAGTCTTCAGCTTAAGGTTCTGATTTCTAGAAGATTTATTCATCCTACTATCTTACCATAGGGCGCTCCAGTAATATTTGTGAAAAAGAAAGATGGTACTATGCCAATGTGTATTTACTACAACTAGTTGAATAAGGTTACCATTAAGAATAAGTATGCTTTACTGCAGAATGATGACCTTTTTATCAAATTCATGGTGTTGTGGTGTTCTTGAAGATTAATTTAAGGTCGGGTTATCACAAGTTGAGGATTCATGCTTGGGACATCCTGAAGACTTCTTTTCAGACCCGTTATGGACACTATGAGTTCCTGGTTATGTTGTTTAGGCTAACTAATGTTCCAAATGCATTTATGAATCTTATGACCAGGGTTTTCAAACCATATGTTAATTCTTTTTATTGTGTTTATTGATGACATCCTTGTTTATTCTTGGAGTAGAGAGAAACACGAGGAGTAATTGAGAGGTGTACTCCATACTTTAAGGAATGAGCAACTTTATAAAACATTCTTGAAGTGTGCTTTTTGGATAAATTTTGTTGAGTTCTTGGGGCATCTTATATCTCCAACTAGTACCATTGTAGATCCAGTGAAGGTTTCAGCTGTTTGCGAATGGCCTTAGCTCACTACTCCTTTTGAGGTCAATATTTTGTTGGGTTAGCAAGCTATAAAAATGATTCATATAGGGTTTTTCATCGATAAGAGGTCCTATGACTAGAATGAACCAGAAGGATGTTCCTTTTCGGTGGTCTAAGCTCCGTAAGTCCTGTTTTTTGAGGATTTAGGAATTACTTACTTTGGCACCAGTATTGTCAATTCTAGTTGAGGGCCAACCATATAAAGTTTATTGTGATACCTATGGTTATTGTTTAGGATGTGTTTTGATGTAGTAGGGTAATGTCATTGTGTATTCTTCACGTCAATAAAAAGTTTATGAGAGAAACTAACCCACCCATGATTTAGAGTTGGCGGGTAGTTTTTGAAATCAAAATCTAGAGACATTACCTCTATGGAGTTCACTGTGTGGTCTTTACTGATCGCCGCAAACTACAATATATATTGATCCATAGGGAGCTCAACCTTATAAAAAGGAGATGGATTGATCTCCTAAAGGACTATGACATCAACACTTTGTATAATCCAGGCAGAGCGAATGTCTTTGTAGACTCTTTAAGCCAGAAGACTGTTAGTATGTGTAGTTTGGATTCTATCTCAGCTTTAGAGAAGCCTCTATCCTTGGACATTCAGTCATTGGCTAACTGTTTGGTCCAATTAGACATATCAGATCCAAGCAGAGTCCTTGCACATGTTGAGGATAGACCAACTTTTTTTTATCAGATCTAACTGCGATATTATGAGGACAGATCCTTGGTTAATATTTGAGAGTTGGTTGTGAGGGGTGATTACAATGGTGCATCTTTAAACTCTAACAACATATTATGGATGGTTAGCCATATTTGCATTTCCAAAGTCAATGAGTTGATTCAGACTATTCTTCATAAGGCCCACTACATCAAATACTCCAAACATCCTGGCATCACGAAGATATGCAGATATTTGAGACAACACTATTGGTGGCATCGTTTGAGATCATATATTACCAATTTTTCCCTATGCTTGAACTTCCAGCAAGTGAAGTTCGAGAACCATGGAAATATCAGTGTGTTACAATAACTCCTTATCCTTAAGTGGAAGTAGGAGAAGATTACTATGGATTTTTTTGGACTCCCATTTGCTTCCAGGGTTCATGATTACATATGGGTCATCATGCACAATTGATTAAAGTCACCTACTTTTTACTGACTTTATCATTTTGGCTTAACTAGAGATTTCCCGTCTTGTATGTTAGGAGATTATTCGTCTGCTTGGGTTGCTAGTTTCTATCATATCATACTCGGATATACATTTTACTTTGAGGTTCTAGAGGATGGTGTAGTGTGAGATGGGTACCGGGTTAGCTCTAAATATGACTTTTCACCTAAATATATACGGAAAGTTTGAGCAAACTATTCAGGTACTCCAGGATATGATTCTGGCTTGTGTTTTATATTTTAGGGTAGATGGGACCAGTACTCGGATTTGGTAGAGTTCTCTTATAACAATAACTACCATTCCAGCATCCAGAGGGAATCATTTAAGGCTTTATATGGCTGGCACTATATTATCAATCGATTGGAATAATAGTGTTAAGATTTTTCGTTTGACTTCAGACTTGATTAGAGATGCAATAGAGAAAGTTCAAGTTATTCAGGACAAACTACAAATAGCATAGAGTCATCAGAAGAATTATGCAGACCGTAGATGTTGACCCCTAAAGTTTAGTATTAGGGACATGGTATTTTTATGGGTTTTGACCATAAAGGGAATTCCGAGACTTCATCAGATGGGCAAGCTTAACCCCATCTTTATCGGACCATATGATATTATGGAGTGGAATAGTGAAGTCTCCTATATGTTTTTCCTACCTCTAGAGTTAGTCGATGTTCACCCGTAGTTCCATATTTCTATCCTTTTTCATTATATGTCAGGTCCCTCCACGTACTTCATTCTGAGTTAGTTCAGTTAGCTGACCGATTGACCTACGTTGAGTAGACTAAGGCCATTATTAAAAGGGAGGTGAGACAACTTAGGTCTACAGGCATTCCAGTTGTAAGGGTTCGTAGGAATCACCACCCAGTCGAGGAGGCTACCTAAGAGACAGGGAGGGATATGCGAGCACAATACACTTAGTTATTTGACCCTCTAAGTACTCCCTTCTATCCTTAACTTTCACGGACGAGAGTTCCTATAGTAGGGATGATGAAATGACCCTCGAGATATTTTTCATGTTTTTCCAACTCCCTCATACTTAGAGATTTCCTATAACTTCCTTAAGACATTCATAACTTGCTGGGATTGATAGGTTGGGTCACTGACAATTGTTATAGTTTAATTCCTTTATAACTATATCTTCTTTTGGATTTAGTTCATATAATCCCTAGTGTCATTTTAGTCTCTTTCGTTGAGTCAGGAATATTGATTACATGAAGATTTCGTATATGGATTGTGGAAATTGGACTCCATTTCCTATCCTTTTTCCTTTTTGAAAATTTCCAAAATCTATCAAGGTAGGATGCGGGAATCGATTTATCAGCCAGGGGTCCGATAAATTGGTGGCCTTATATATAGTTCCTTCTTCATGAAGGATTTCCATTTTTTTCTTAAATTCAAATTTTTTTCTTGATGTTTCAAAGAATTTTAAGATCTTTCGAAGGTGTATAATTAAGTTTTGATTAATTGAACCTTAAATTGGTGGTCTTGTGATCATTTCCAACGAGTAATTCCTTATTTTTGCTATGGTAATAAAGTTTCTGGGCCTATATCTTCCATTTTTACTTCTAATTTGTGCCCTATTTTGTATGTACTATGTATTTGTTGTGCTCTACGTGTTGGTATAAATAATTCCTTTTTTCGAGTTATTAGGGTTTATGGATCCATTTTTAGTTTGTATTTTACCCCTCTATTTATATTTTAATATGGATCTTGTTTTACTATTCATGACACGTGGATTACATTTTTGATAGCCTTGCGTGATTTTCATCTTCGTACATAACTTTTGGATATTAAAAAATGCTTTTAGAGGACATCATTGAAATCTAGGTAGGCAATAGTCTATTTTCTTTGTACTAGGTATTACTCTAGTATATGAATGGTAAAGCGCCAATTCGGGGTAGGGATTTCTAGTCGAGCCCGATGTGGTTATTCTCTAGTCCTATGACCTACTTAGCTGGCTTGTAGCTTAACTACTTATCTTAGGTCTATATCGCCCTATTTGTGTGTTCAATACCGACTCTTAAAGGTAGTGTGGTGCGGGAGTAGTAACACCTTTGATGCATATTATTATATGCTAACTATAGATTGTAATGAGGTTGGGGAGGGGATTATATTATTGATTAGAGCTTAGTAGCTATCCCCTAATTTAGGCTTGTGGCTTTAGACTATTTTGTGTTTTACCTGAGATATATGTGAAATTAGGGCATGCGTGTCCCTTTAGGCCATAGATAGTGGGTACCTATGCTGGATAGTTAGCTGCCTTATATGATGACATTGTACCTAGTCGAATACGACTTTGTTGGGTAGTTAGTAACCCTATGTGATGATATCATGCCCTAGCCATGTTTGAGCCTAAGAGTGGGTTGTATCTGACTGTGCTATAATAAATTCACGTTTTAGACCCTAATGGGTGCCCTCTAGGCATTTGTGGCATCTTTGATACGATTACCTCGTGGCTTGGGATTGTAGTCGGGCGTGGAAATGATGTACCTTATGTTAGGGTTTGGTAGTAATCCTATGGATTTCAAGTTAGAAGCCCTAGGTCCATTTAGCTTATTGTTCATTCTCTGTTGTGGGCATGCATTAAAAGTTTTGAAAGGTAACTGTATTTTGACAGAGTAACAATTGGAAACTAATTTCATATACACATATATCTTCCATGATTGGGCTCATTAGTATGGAGCTATTTTCTCATATTATTTAAGAGTATATTCTCACTATTACTGTGATTTTCTGGAAAATTCCTACAGAACGACAGTTGGGTCTTATTGAGATATCATTTTGCCTACATATCTGGACTTGAGTTTTCACTGAGATATGATATACGGGTTGAGCACAAGTTTTAGCAGTCTTTCCCTGATGACTATATGACTGGTGGGCTTGTTATGAGGTTTTGCATATGGGTTGGAGTCCTTCCACGGGCCCTACCAATTTGAGTTGCTATGCTTAGGGAATGACTTACAGGGGGAGTACCTATTAGGTTACCTTGTTGCTTGGTTATACCTACTAGTAGAATGGGATGTCAGTCAGGTTTGTTTGCTAGTAGACTTTATTGTTCCCTTCCATCTCTAATTGGTACTATTCATGCACTTACTATATTTGTTATCAGCTTAGGTTGTTGATAATTTTGCACTTTCTTATTCGTCCTTCCTTGTATTTGTCACATTGGAGCTCTAGGTATGTATAATGACTGGTCATAAGTTGCTTGTGACCCAGTTTTTGTGGGTAATACCTGATATTAACCTTTATTTATACTTGCTAGTTGGTACTGCACCCATTGTAGCTGATCCTTTAGTGCACTTACTAGTTATTACTGTAGTTATCATGTTTTTGTTGTACATTATATGTCACTATCCTATTTGTTTTTATTCACTTTTTACATTGTTTATGCTTACTTTTTCCCAATCAACCTATTATTGCTACTGGGTACCTATTGTTTTGGTACTCAATCTAGACTTCTGCATCTCTTAGTGATGCAGATCCTAGTATGAGCCAACATAGCAGACCCGATCGTGAAAGATAGCTGGTGTGACTCCAAGAGATTTTTGTGAGCATTTGGCGCCTTGTTAATAATATTTCCTTATAGAACCATATTTATCCTAGTTGGGTCCTAGATAGTTACTTTGTGGTTTTTCCCCATCGTGGGTTGCATGTTGTAATTTTTGTATAGAGATGCTCTACAACCATGATACCAGGTTTTAGGGGTTATGTTAGTTCTGTATTTTCATGTCCTACTTTTACTTCTCCCTGTTGTTCCTTCCCTTTCTCTTTTGGATTCTTAGTACTTGCCCATCGCTACTTGCTCTTAGATTAGGCTTGTCTAAAAGTGAGATGTAGACGCTATCACAATTAGATTTTTAGGTCGTGACACCGTACGACACCAATAAAGATTCACGAGTTGAGTGTTTAAATACAGGATTTGCTGGATAGGGGTTTCATCTGTCCTAGTATATGTCCTTTAAGGTACCTCAATGTTGTTTGTTAAGAATAAATATGGGAGTATGCGAATGTGTATCAATTATAAGTAGTTGAAGAAGGTGACAATTAAGACTAAATATCCCCGATCATGTATTGATGATTTGTTTAACCAACTGTAGGATGCCATGGTGTTTTCTAAGATTGACTTAATATCCGATTATCATCATCTAAGGTATAAGGATGAAGATATCCCAAAGATAACTTTTCAGAACAGATATGGTCATTATGAGTTATTGGTTTGTCATTTAGGATGACCAATGCCCTAATAGCTTTTATGTACTTGATGACATGAGTGTTTATACCCTACTTGGACTCCTTTGTGGTTATTTTTTCAATGATATCTTGGTGTACTCATAAAGTCAAGAGGATCATTTGGAGCACCTGAGAATAGTGTTTTAGACTTTAAGGACTGAGCGGCTTTATGTCGATTTCTCGTAGTAAGAGTTTTGGTTGGAGTATGTAGCATTTGTGGGCCATTTATCTGGTGATGGTATTACTTCTTAATCCATCTAAGGTAGTCGTGGTTCGTTATGGATTGACCTACCACTCCTACAGATATTCCCAGATTCCTGGGGTTAGCTGGGTATTAGGGTTTATTAATTATAGCTTTATATCCCAATAACACTAGGTTTTGGGCATGGACTATATCAGATATATGTTTTTTCCGCTCGTATTTATTGTTCCTTACTGATTGTGGTTGATATTAGCTATAGACCATTGCTTGTCACTCAGGGCTGTAAGGATAGGCTTTCCTACAGGTGGGTTGTATATGCCATCATGAATTGATTGTGGGTCGCGATAGGGTGCTCTGATTGTGGGTCATGACAAAATGATACTTCAGTTATCGAGAAGCATTAGAAAACACATGACCCTGCTGCATCACAACATAACCCAAGTAAACACCATAAGTATCACAATAGACCGTATAGGGATCAGCTTCAATTGTCAAGACAAGTACTAGAGCAGTAGTAAGAAACTCCTTAAGCCTTAGAAAACTAGACTCACTCTCTACGGACCACTAGAAGGGAATGTCCTTCTGCTTCAATCTAGTAAAAAAAGATTAACTTGAGGCAGCAGAGATGGATTGAGTTTCTGAAGGACTATGACTTAAATATTTTATACCATCTGGGCAGGGCCAATGTGGTTGTAGATTCTATGAGCTAGAAGGAGGTCAGTATGGGTAGCCTTTCTTCTATATTATTTTCTCAGAGACCATTTTCTTGGGACATCTTGTCCTTTGCCAATAAGATGGTTATATTGGATATTTCAGCTAAAAAATGTGTTGTTGCACATGTTAAGGCTAGGTATTCACCATTTGAGTAGATTTGGAAATGCCAGTATGTGGATGCCCATTCAGAGTAGATTCAAGAGCAGGCCCTAAGGGGTGATTTCAGTTGGACAACAATAAACTCTGATGGTGTATTATAGGTCCATGTCACCTTGGTGTTCCTTGATTTGGTGGTTTGATTCAGACTCTATTGTGAGAGGCTCACTGCTCTAGATACTTTATTCATCTGACTATCATGAGGATGTATCATGACCTTCAATAGCATTATTGGTCATGGGGTATTATGTGAGATATCACAACTTTTGTGTCTCGGTGCCTAAACTATCAACAGATGAATCTCAAGCACCAAAGACATGATAGTGAGTTGTAGATGCTCTGTATTCCTTAGTAGAAGTGGGAGCATATTACTATGGAGTTTGCCTTCCTCGCACTTTTAGAGATTGTGATAGTATTTGGCTTATTGTAGATTGATTGACCAAGTCAACCTATTTCCTACCGATAGAATGATCTTGGGATACTTATAGATTAGCTGAGTTATATATTCAAGAGATGGTTAAGCTTTATGGAGCACCAGTTTCCATTATATCAGATAGAGGTACTTAGTTCACATACTTGTTTTAGAGGATAATCTAGAGGGAGATGGGTATGTAGATTTCCTTGAGTACTTCCTTTAGAGGTGTAATTTGAGTATTATAAAAATTTTGCACCATTGTTGGAGATTACAGTTGTCATTTAAGGTCAAGTGTGAATATTTATCATTTAGTCTTATTTCTAGTTTTTACTCTTAGTTGTTTTTTTCTGTTATAGGGTAATCGGCAGTTTATGCCAAATACCCGAAGCTCGGGTATACCATTACTGCCATTCAATCCTGAGATTACTAGAATGGTTATAAGGATGAATAGACAAGTTGATGCACCGTTACACACAATCCTGATCAGTTGCCTCCAAATGATCCACCTAGAGGCAAGAATCTAGTTGCACCTTCTCGACCTCAACCTGTGAGGAATATTGAGGTATTCAATGATGATAATGATGTTGATTTAGATGGATTAGATTCTATAAGAGATATTATTCTACCTCTCCTAGCACCGGCAACAAGTTCAATATCACCAACACTATGACCCAGCTCTAAACTATGAAGGGGCTATTGATAGGAGTAGCAGGGAAAGACCCAAACCTTCACTTCAAGAACTTCACTTCCATATGTAAGTCTTACAAACTACCAGGAGTGAGTCAAAATACAATACGATTGTAGTTATTTTCCTTATCTTTATGTAGAGAGGCCACTATTTGGTTGGATGACCTGCCACTGGACTCGATATCTAATTGGGGTGAGCTGAAAGAGGCTTTCCTAAAGGTGTTTTCCTCCCATAAAGATGTTAGTGTTCTAGGAAGAAATGACCAACTTTAGGCAAAATAATGATGAAGCTATGCATGAGGTGTGGTTGAAATTTAATAAGAATATCAAGCAATGTCCCACTCATGGGTTGGGAGATCACTATCTTAAAGAGACGTTTTACAGAGCTCTGAATACACCTTTAAAGTTAGCAGCATATGGAATCAATGGAGGATCATACATGTCCAGATCAAATGCCCAAGTATCACAAGCACTTGTCAAAGTGATAAAAAATAATCATGTGTGGCATACTAGAGAAGCTGAAGTGTCTTGAAGTGAAAGAGTGAAAACTATGTTAGTGGAGAAACACAGGAGAGAAGAAGAGAGAGATCAGGATATGGCCCACCTAAAGACTCAGATAGATCTTATGTCTAAGAAACTATTAGGTGGAGGTTATGAGAAAGCGAAAGTTGTTGTTGCTTATAGTAAAGGAAGATATGAAGATGACGAGTCTGACTTAGAAGAAGAAACAAAGTATTTGTAGAGCCATACGGGGTTCTATAAACGGACCCAAGGTTAAAACTTTAACAGAGAATACTTCAATGAAAAGAGATATTATCATGATCAGGAGCAGAACAGTTAGAGGAACAAGTATACCTATATAAAAATATGAATGATATATATTTTCCACCAGGGAATCGTGAGAGAGAGGTTGGTACTTTGAGAAGGGAAGAGATGTAAGATAAAGTGCTTTAGAAGGTAAAGTTATCTGATAGAAGATTAAAAGTGATGAATATGAAGATACCCAATATTGATTAGAGAGTCGACTTACATTCCACGTCAATAAAGAAGTTGGAGCTTAAGATGGGATAGATATCTGCTTCTTTGAATCAGCAAAATATAGGAATATTTCCCAGTGTTACATCGCATAGTCCAAAGAGATATGGCCATTGTATGGATATAACCATAAGAAGTGTCAAGGTATTGTCTTACCAAAAGCCAGCCCTAGAGAAGAATAAAGAAGTTAAGAATTCAACCACCAAAGAGGATATGGTTGATGTGAATGAGAATGGATTGCAGGATGGGAGTTAACCTATTATTGAATTGAGTAAGAAGGAACAAGAGCAGGTGACCGAGATGCCAAGAAAACCACCTGCGTTCCATCAAAGAATGAAAAATAAAGTTGAGGATGTTCGACTTCAAAAACTTATTACAATGTTGAAATACATGTTCGTGAATGTTTCGCTAGTTGAGGCATTGAAACAAAGGCCAGGATATGCTAAGTTTATCAAAGACCTAGTAATAAATAAAGGAACAGTCATTTTTAGCCTGAGGATAATATTCTTCATTGTGGTGCTATTTTATCTAGATCCTTGGTGCAGAAGAAAGAAGACCCAGGGGCGTTCATAATTCCATGCACTATTGGAATGTTCTACTTTTCTCGGGACATTGATGATCTAGGTGACAGCATCAACTTAATGTCATTGGAAACTTACAAATAGTTAGGATTAGGAGCCCCCACAATGATGATAATGCTACTTTTAATGGATGACATATCAGTCAAGAGGCCAGTTGAGATCTTGTTGGATGTACTTGTCAAAGTGGATAACCTCATATTTCTTACTGATTTTGTTATACTAGACTATGATGTTGACTTTCAAGTGCCCATAATTTTTGGTAGGCCCTTCTTGGCAATGGGAAGAGCACTAGTTGATGTCAAAAGAGGCGAGATGAAGTTTCGGCTGACAATGAGGAAGTTACTTTCAACATCTATAAATCTATGAAGTAACCACAATACATAAGTATTGTATCCATTATTAAGGTTGAATGGGATGATGCAAGAGAGCCATATGTTGATGAAAAGCATTTGTTGAGCTATTTGTTGAGGTAATGTTGAACTTTGATGGGGAAGGCATAGATGACTATTATTGCGCCCAAACGCACATGCAAGTGTACTCGTTCATAAAAGTAATATAATGGCTCTTGCGAGCCGGATGTCGAACCTACAGGGACTTGTAATTAATTGACTCTCTCGATAAAGTTATGGAAGGATTTAGATCTATATATTGATTAAGATTGGAGATGAGTATATTAGCTAAATTCAAACTAAATTGTAATATAACTAAAAAGTATACTATAAATTATGCTTAAAGAACTTCAATAATTTAAAAGGTTTT
>JBDJHY010233389.1:0-10980 GCA_039654485.1 Withania somnifera
TGGGGCAACTACCAAAATGCTCTAGGATGCAAGACACTACATATTTATCATAAATGACCTTAAGGGTCATTACACTACCGGTCCCAAAAAGTCATAAATGACTTGGGGAAACTACTAAAATGCTCTAGAATGCAAAATATCGTGTATTTATTAAAAATAACCATGAGGTTCATTACATTATCTATCTTTGGAAGAGTTTGCATATAACAACAGCTACAATTCTAGTTTCATATGGCTCTGTTTAAGATGATAGGTGGTATCATTCACCTATTGGTTGGTTTGATGGGTTTGAGTCCAGGTTCTATAGTACTATCAACTTTAGAATGCCTTAGATACAGTCCAAATGATTTAGGATAGAATTTGGGCTACCTAGAGTAGGAAGAAAAGTCATTCAAACTGTTATCGTTGTACCTTGGAGTTCAGCGTGGGTGATTATATGTTCTTGTGTGTTTCGCCCATGAAGGTTAAGATGAGGTTCAGAAAAAGGGTAAAGCTTAGCACTTGGTCTATTATCCCATTTGAGTTTTTTGATTTGGTCGTATTTCTTATAAATTTCATCCTCGGTATATACACTTTTAGCTCTACAGTGTTTCATGTTTCTATGTTGAGATGGTATTTTCCTTATGAGTCGCAGGTATTTTGGTATGATTAGGTTCAGGTTGATGAGGGTCTTGTAGTTTTTAAAGAGCCAGTCTTGGTTATGGACAGAGAGGTGAGAATGTTAAGATCTCATGAGATTCTTATGGCTAAGGCACAGTGGCGTGATCATCCTATGAAGGAGGACACGTGGGAGATCAAAAGTAAGTTGAGGTCTCAGTATCCACATTTGTTTAAGCCTTCAGGTATTTCCTTGTTTTTTCTTTGTGGACGAAAGTCTTTTAAGTAGTGGATGTTGTAATGACCCATTTTTGTATTTTCACAATTTTCCTATATTCTAGAGCTTCCTAGTAGTGAACCTAAGTCATTTATGACTTATCAGGGCTAGTGGTTTAATTCCTAGGTCATTTTTTGGTTGTTATGTTCTTTTTTCTATTTAGATTCTTTTGTATTGAAATCATTGACTTCAGTCAACATTCTGTGAAAACAAAGTCAAAATTTATTTTTGACTGTTTTGTTAGCTTTGAAAAATTGATTGTGGTCTATATGGATTTGTGGGTCGAATCCAAGAGCTTTAGTTTTGATTTTATGCTATTTTATGTGTTTTTATGCTTTATCTTTCGTAAGTGAAATTTAGGTAGTCGTTATTGGAGCCTCTGATTAAAAATTTGACTACGCCATCAACTCCAAAATATCGAGGTTAGGTTAGGTGATTCATTCATTCGGGTTGTGGAACAACCAGGATTGTTTTGAGTACTTGGTTGGGAAGTTAGTTATTTTGGCATAGAGTTGACTTTGGTTAATATTTTATCAAAATGACCTTGGATAGGAATTTTTTCTACGTTGTTGAGTCTGAAATGATGTTTTCATGCAGATGGCCTATTTGATTTGCGTTTATCAGGTTTTGGATGAATTCTGATACTCATTCATGGATTTTAGAAATGGTTAGTTTCAACTGTCAAATGATGCAGGTCCCATACCATTCGCATTCCTGGAGGTGGACCGTGTTTGCAGCCTCGTGTATGTAGTTGTTCCACGGCATTCACAAAATGTTAAGCCGGACTGGGCTATTCCTTTTACTCTTCACGTTCACAACCTAGCCACCATGTATGCTATGTGTTAGCTCAGTGGTTGACCGCGTTTGGGATGGGTAGTTGCATTTGCACTGTCTTTCACCTGCAGTATAAAAATTCCAAACCCGAATTTCCTTATGTTTCATCATCTTTTTCACTTCCAAAGCTCTAAAACCTCTACTAAAACACTTGTATCCTTGCATGAGCTCATGGGTGATGTGGGAAACTTGATTTATTCGATAGTCCATCAATTATTGGTGAGTTTCCACTTTTATTTCCCTAAATTTCAACCAAAAATCCCCAAAATACCCATATGCATTTCTTTACTTTATTTGATCGTTCCAAGATCTTTTATTTCTTATCTTATCACAAACTTCGGGTTTCATATCCTTACGTCATAAGGAACATTTTGAAATCCTTTGTTCAAAGTTTCAAGTTTGCGTGCCAGTATGCCTGTTTTGGTCATATGTTTACCCCGACTATTTTCATATAATTATGGATATTGTTGGATTTTATTAATATCTAGATTATTATTTTTTAGTGATGTGACCATATGGATTCAATTGCTCTTTTTTTGGGAGATTTAGAGTAGTCCGGGCATACTTTTGCACTCATACTACACTTCTGTATCTTTTTGATGCAGAACTTAGTAAAGTGGTCAGTGTTGATTCTTGATCGAGAATTGATCCTGTTTCTAAGGTAAAGGACCTCTCCTGTCATTTGGAATTGATATTTTACCTTTCTTGCTAGCTATTTTATGCTATTGTACCAAGACAGATATTAGAATTCCATTTAGAAATTGTAATCTTATCAGTAGTGGCTTGTGTACTTGGATATCAGGTTTTGAGGTTATATTTTGAATTATTATAGACTTTCGCTTATCCATGTCCTTTATTACATCTTACCTTTCGCACCTAGTTTATTATTCTTATTTTTTGTACTTGTTGGGTGGTTCTCCTACAATAGGATGTAGGTTTCATGACATGATAAATCTGGTCATGACACTGGGTTTCTTCCATTATTTTGTTAGCTAGCTCCTCTTTTTTATTCCTTATGTTTCTACTTTATTTGTAGCTAGTCTTGCCTATTCATTTACTTGTATTGCTTGTCTTTCTGTGACATGTTTCTTTCTTTATCTGCTATTTACTTTTTTATTACTTATATGGGCCCAGTAGGCCAATGATGCCTACCAGGTACCCGATTACTTCGGTTATTTGGTACTCATACTACACTTTGTATCTCCTGGTGCAGCTACTAGTACGAGTTTTCAATGTTGATCATGATTTCTGGTGCATTTTCTGATCTTCGAGTTAGATGATGGCTCCTAACAATCAGAGCCTAGTTTTATCTTTTCTTTATCTTTTCATTCTGTCATTTTGCATTTTTAGAGACAGTTGTATCTATACTTCAAAACTATTGTATTTTCCTATCCTATCTTATTTCAGTGGCTCACTTTATCAATTTACCAGATTTTGGCATTTTATTTTTATTTTATGATTTAGAACCCGTTTCGTATTCCATCTTTCACTTTGTAATTATTTCCACTTTTATCAATTTGTTGAGTGGTTCGCCTACAGTGTGTGTAGATGCCTTCATGACCTGAGAATTGGGTTATGATATTGAGGATATGAAGTATTTTGAGACTGATGTTGTATTTATTTTTGAATTATGTATATTTACTCTTTAGTGGCTTGTACACAGTGAATCCAGATTTAGTGATGGATATTTAGGTCAAATTTTTGTGTTATACCTTCTATGTTCTTGCTGACTCCATTTACTTTCTGATTTACCCTTGTAATTGTTAGTTAGACTTAAATCTCTTGGTGAGTTAGCACAGCTTCCATCACAACTAAATTTTGAGTCGTGACATATGTATATAGTACACTCTGTTGTATATGTTTGGACACATATGTATATAGTACACTCTCTTGTATATGTTTCGATGGATGAAGCACTACTAATATATTTCTAAAAAACATTAGCAAAATATATATTTAAAAAATAATAATAGGATATGACACTTGAAATTTTGAAGTTGAATTTCAAACTTTCAATGAGCTCGTTATGCCAACCCATCTGTTGCCCACCACCAAACCCGACCCAACCCAATCCACTAAGACTAGACCAAAAATTAGGGGCCCTTGGGCTGAGCCATCAAGAGAATATTAACAATTTGGACCAAATCAGCCCATTAAGAAGGAACCTGGACCGGCCCATCCAAAATCTAGTGAACAAGTAAGTTAATGGATTGGATTGACCCATCCTGGTCCAGTTGACACGCTATACCTTAAAGAGAAAGTTAAATACAAGTACCGCGAGAAAAAAAATCAATATTCAGCACTACACTTTTCATGTATCCTTGATCGAAGATAAGGACAAGGGTTTGAACAAAAGTCTTGACGGGAGCAAAGTTTTTGAAAACTATAATGAAGATTCTATGAAAATTAATTCAAAAAGTACTCCCTTCGTTCAACTTTAGTTGTCATTCTTTTTAAATAGATGTTCATTTTTTGTTGTCACTTTGACATATCAAGAAAAGATAGGAAATTTTTTCATGTTTTACACTTATTAAATTGCTTATTCCTCAAATCAATTTGAAAATCTAATACTAAGCATCAATTATAGGGATAGTGTGGTAAGATTGTAACGATCCGATTTCTCAAGTCATGAGACGCCTGATAACGCCCAAACTACACTTTCTTTCCAAGCATAAGCAGTCGGTTATCAGATATAGAACCCAACCAAGGTTGAGGTCGATCTCACAAGGAATAGGCATCGGATATACCTCCAGCAATACAAACTAACAATTAGAGCTTATTCCTAGTAACAAACAAGAAAATAAAAAAGGGGTTTGAGTGATTGTAATTCTTCGTTGTTTCATACTAATAATTATTAATTTACTCAAGTGCGTGGTTAAGCTAGGTTTGTGTTCACCAGGGTTCAACCATCCTTCAGATTGTAATCTAGTCACGGATGCATAATACTTCCTGACATAGAGTTACGTATGCATACAAAGCTATTTGCTTAAAAGTTTTTCAACCTTTGATCCTAAGTAAACCTCGTTTACACCGAGTTAGGTCTGTGAATGAGTGCATTGTATATGTTATAATAACTTAAGATGATTACTCTAGTTATAGCAGCAATCATTAGACGAGGGTAACGCCCCAAAATTCTTAGCATAATATCAATTCCTAGTTTTATCCACCGGGTTACAACTAGCTAAACCTAGGCATGTTCTAGTGTTTGCAACCACTAAAAGTAATTTATTACGTAGAAATTATGTTCATGTGAAGGAATAGATGCAACAACTCATGTAGATTACAACCCTATAGATCCCACAACCCTAGGTTGGGGTTTAGCCCTTAATTGTCATCATACTACAATAATGAATCCAAAAGATAGAGCTTAAAATACCACAATTGTAAAGTTCAGTTGATTGCAGAATAATGATCACAAAATCTCAACACTTATGCCCTTCAATGAATATGGGTGTTAAACCCTAACTCACAAGTCTCAAAATAGTACATAAAATAAAAAATTTCAGAATCTCCTAAAAATTAAGCTAAGTATGCTATTTATAGAGTGGGAGAATAAGTGAAATAATCAGCAACTTGGGCTGGGCTTTCATCAGTTTGGGCCGCCAAGAAGACGAAACGTCTGGTGACAGACGGAACTGTCTGTCCTTCCATCTGTCGCCCTCCTTTATCCAGTGAGCATTCTAATAGGCGGTGCCAACTGGGCAAACAGTCTCCCAGAAGATGAAATGTCTGCTGGGCACCTATTTTTGGCTTCTTATCCATTGAACTTTCTAATAGGCGATTACAAAATGGGTGAATCATCTCCCAGTAGACGAAACGTCCACTGGGCCGCCTAAACTAAAATTTTTATCCAGTGAACTTTTAAGTAGGCGACCCACCCCAGGTGATCCTTCTCCTTTCACTTTCTTTTTCTGAGGGTACTTAAACAGTTCGGTTCTTTAGACATAAGGGTTTAACTTGGGAGTTCAATACTTCTTTGGTGACTCGTTTAAGGTTTAGTGACTTATCAAGGAAGGCCTAGGATCATTTTCATGTCACTTACTTTCAACTATGCTACAATATGAACAAGAAAAGTTCTAGATATCATATACACAACATATTATACAAAAATTCTCTCCCCCACTTGCAAGTGTCTACTTTTCTCAATTCAAACTTGTTATACATATGGCATTGAGAGATATAATTACAATCATTTACAACACCCTTCCTGTACTACAGTATTAGAATGAAATACACTCAACACTTACATGAAACCAATAAAATGAATAAATATTGAAACTTCTTATATACAATGGCATTTCACTACTTAATGAAGTACATCAATAAAAACTACAATGAAAAGTACATTAAAATAAACCTAAACATGCCAGTTCTACTAAATAGCATGCCCGAGGGAAAAGAATCTAGCAACAAAAACCCTCAGATGAAATTAAAAACAATCAAAATATAAAATAGGTACACCCCCTCCCACACAAAGATGGTGCATTTTCCCTAGTGCATATAGACAGAAATGTGAGAAATAGAAAAAAAAGTGTACCTTAGCATAGTAAGAGTTGGATTGCCTCCCAAAAGCACCTGAGTCACGGCACGACGAAGGTCATAGGCATTTTCCTAGACCTCTTCAAGCCAGAGGCTCTCCACAATGTGCACCACCTCGATAGGACAATGGAATTTCTTGAGGCGCTGCTTACCTTAAGCCTAATATGTTTTTCATCTTCCACTTCAATGGCACTGGATAAAAAAATGGTTATAACAAGGTATGGGCTAGACCATTTGGACTTACGCTTCCCTAGGAATAGCTGCAAACGGGAGTTAAACAGAAACACAAAATCTCCTACGTTTGATTCTCTAGCCTCAATGTTTTGACCATGATACTTCTTCATTTTCTCCTTGTACAATACTACCCGGGCATATGCCGTTGCACGAAATTCATCCATCTCATTAATTTTCCCTACCCGTAACTTGGCGGCAGTGTTCCAATTGAGATTAACTTTTTAAAGGCCCATGTTGCTTTGTGTTTAAGTTCGATGGGCAAATGGCATGAATTCCCATAAACTAGTTGAAATAGAGACATAACGATTGGAGTTTTATAGGCGGGTCTATAAGCCCATAGGGCATCTTCCTACTTGCGGGCCCAATCAAGTGGTATTTGCTATCTTAGCAAGGATTGTTTTGATCTCTCTATTAGAAACCTCGACCTGGCCACTAGTCTGAGGATGATATGGTGTTGCCACGTTGTGCTACTTCACCCCATACTTGGTTAACACTGCTCTGAAGGCCTTATTACAGAAATGGGAGCACCCATCACTTATGATTGCTCTTGGTGTGCTAAATTTTTTAAAGATATTTCTTTGTAGAAAAGCCATAACCCTATTTCCATTATTTTCTGGTAGGTTGACAGCCTCAACCTACTTTGATACATAGTCCACTGTCACTAGGATGTAACTTTGAACATAGAACTCATAAAGGGACCCATGAAGTTGATTCCCCATATATCAAAAATCTCAACTTTGAGTATGGGGGTCAGCAGCAGTTCATGCCTACAGGAAATACCTCCTTCCATCTGGCATTGGAGACAAGCATGGACGAACTCATTTACATCATGGTGCAAGGTAGGACAAAAGTAACCACACTCTAAGACCTTCTGTACAGTCTGAGAACTCTCGTGGTGCCCTCTAACTAGCGATGAATGACATGATTCAAGGATTTCTCCCATAGATATTTCAGGGACACATCGCTTGATCATTCCATTTGTACATAGTCTGAACAAGAAGGGCTCATCCCAAAAGTAGCGTTTGGTGTAATGGATGAATTTACATTTTGCATATTAGTTATGGCCATCTGGGATGATGTTGTTAACTATATAATTTTCATAGTCTGTATACCATGTGGCAGTATTAAACCCCACAGCTAAAACTCTCTCATCAGGGAAAGCATCCTCAATTTTTGGGTCGACCTTATCTCTCCCGTCTGCTTCTAGTCTTGAGAGATGGTCAGCCACTTGGTTTTTGCACCCCTTTATGTCTATCACCTCAAAATCAAACTCTTGTAACAGCAGTATCCATCGGATTAACCGGGTTTAGCGTCCCTCTTAACCATGAGGTATCTCAGAGCGACATAGTCAGTGTGCACAACCACCTTGGTTCTCAATAGGTACAATCGAAATTTCTCAAATGCATACACCATAGCTAATAACTCTTGCTTAGTAATAGTATAGTTCTTTTGGGGCTCATTTAGAACCTTACTAGCATATAGATAGGACGAAAACCCTTCCCTCTTTTCTGCCCAAGTACAGCACCCAAAGCTACACCGCTAGCATCACACATCAATTAAAAAGGGGATGCCCAATCAAGTGCTAACATGACCGGTGATGTGATCAACCATTGCTTGAGCCCCTCAAAGGCTTCCAAGAATGATTTATTGAACACAAACTTTACTTCTTTCTCATGGAGTTTGAATAAGGGACATCCAATTTTAGAGAAGTTTTCAATGAACCTGCGATAAAAGTTGGTGTGGCCTAAGAAGCTTCGCACTCCTCTGACAGAAATTGGCGGCGGCATCTTTTCAATCACCTCTACATTTTCTCTATCCACCTCTATACCCTTTCCTGAAATTTTGTGTCCTAAAACACTACCTTCTCTGACCATATAGTGGCACTTCCCCTAGTTTAGTACTAGATTTACTTCAATGAATCTTTGTATGGCATTACCTAAATTAGCTACGCAATCTTCAAAGGTTTCTCCCACCACCGATAAGTTATTAATGAACACCTCAATAGTATCTTCCACCATGTCGGAGAAAACAGACATCATGCACCTTTGGAATGTATCTGGAGCATTGCACAATCCAAAGGGCATCAGTTAAAAAGAAAAAGCTCCATAGGGACACGTGAATGTTGTTTCTTCTTGATCTTCGTGTGCTATAGCTATCTGGTTATAGCCGGAATAGTCGTCTAAGAAATAGTACCAGCACCGTCCGGCTAACTAATCTAACATTTAATCCATGAATGGCATAAGAAAGTGGACTCGTAGAGTAGCAAAATTTAGTTTTCAATAATCCATACAGATCCTCCATCCGGTCATAGGCCGCTGTGGGAGTAACTCATTTTTTTCATTCATTACCACGTCATTCCACCTTTTTTGGTACGTATTAAACTAGACCTACCCATATGTTGTTTGCAATTGGATATACCACCCTTGTATCCAACCATTTGATAATCTCTTTTTTACTACATCTTGCATAGGTGGATTCATCCTTCTCTGATGCTCTCGTCTTGGAATACTTTCGTCCACTAACTTAATATGGTGCAAGTAAATACCTAGTGGAATAGCGATAATATCAACCTTTATCCATCCAATCGCTTTCCAAAACTTCTTTAAGATGTGAACTAGGGTTGTGACCTGCTATTCTGCTAACTGGGCTGAAATGATGACTGGGAAGGTATTGTTGGCTCCCAAAAAGGCATATTGTAAATAGTCCGGCAGTGCTTTGAGTTCCAATGTTAGAGGTTACTCGGTAGATGGTTTTTCTGGCGGAGATGGTCTATTTTGCAGGTCAAGGTCTAGTTTTTTGGGCTCATAGGAGTAGGCCCCCACCCGAGAAAGTGCATTTACAGTTTTGGTATATCCCTACATGCTCTCATCATCACAATTCATCACTACCGCTACCAATGGATCAAGAAACAGTTTCACATCAACCATGGGCTCCTTGTGTTCATCCTAATCTACTTCGGTCATGTAAACTACACTCATGTCTCGTGGTTGCTTCATGGATTTGCATATATTAAATGTCACTTCATTAGTATTTAGCCGAAATTTCATCTCACCTCTCTCAACATCTACCAAAGCTCTCCCAGTTGCTAGAAATGGTCTTCCCAGGATGATAGGTACCTCAAAATCTACGTCGCAATCAAGGATCACAAAGTATGCTGAAAAGATAAGATTATCTACTTTAACAGGAACATCAAACAAGATTCCTTTTGGTCTCTTGACTGATCTGTCTGCCATTAACAGCCACATGGTAGTTGGTTTAGGGTCTCCCAAACCCAGTTACTTGTCAATAGCTAAGGGCATCAGGTTGGTTCTTGCCCCTAGGTTACACAGCGCTCGGGTAAAATAGAAGGTACCAATAGTGCCTGGGATAATGAACGCTCCTGGGTCTTCCTTATTTTGTACCAAAGATCGGGAGGATATAGCCCCCATAATGGTGGATGCTATCTTCAGGCCCAAAGTTGACGGTTCTTTTCTTTGTGAGTAGCTCCTTCATGAATTTAGCATAGCCGGGCATCTGTTCCAGTGCTTCCACTAGCAGTACATTCTAACAGTTGCTTCAACATGGTCATAAACTTCTAAAAGAGACCATCTTCAATTTTCTTTCTCATTCTTTGAGGGTATTGTGGTGGAGGCCGAGGCATTTTTGTTACTTTTGCTAGCCCTGCCTTTCTCATGTCAGATATTGTGTTCCCCGCATTTTAGTCTCCATTTTCTTGTTCATTACCCAAACCTTCTTATGTGGTTGGTGATTCTGGTGCTCTCTCTTCTTCTCTGGCTGGTGCGAGTTCTGACAGCAATTTACCATTGCGTGTGGTGATGGCCATACAATGGTTGTGCCCCTTGGAAGTGGACGCCTGTGTGCTTGCACCCGGATAGCTCAATGAAACTGACCATTTGAAATTCTAACTGCTTTATTGATATCGAATGTGATTCAACCATTTGGTTAATAGTTGAGATCTTCATGTTTATAGCATCCAAACCTTTACCTGACGAATCAACTTTCTATAGTACTTTGGCCAATATTTATTCCACTCTCGATGTACCAACTGTCTCATCTTGCTGTCTTGGATGCCAATAATGCCCATTCTTTTTTTGTTCTAAATTTTCATTACGCCTCCAATTGTTTGGTTCTCTGTTACGGTAGTATCTTTGCCTTGAAAAGTTATTCTACCCTAGTTCCAACCTTGGGTTCCCTGCTAGAAACCCCCCTAATTTTGTAGATATCTAGCCTCTTGTTCGAAGTCTCAACACTGTCGTACTCACCTCTTCATGCAAGGCAACTGCTTTTACTTTTCCATGGCCACCTCCTAAAAGTTGTTTCGACATCAGATCAATTTGGGTTTTCAAGTATGCCATGTTTTGATCTCTCTCCTCTTACTTACGAAATTTCTAGATCGTCATGACATCACTCTTGGCCCCACCAGATACCTTAGACTCTTTAGTGGGCCAACCTCTTATAATCTTCATTACTGTGTCCAACTCTTGGAACACTTGAGCATA
>JBDJHY010233409.1:0-10978 GCA_039654485.1 Withania somnifera
CAAAATAGGATTATTATTTTACTCCATTGAATAAGAATATTATTAATTAAATTCAAACATTGTGATTTAATTACAGAACTTTAATAAATAATGAATAAAGAAAAACAGCGTTTCAGATTCTCAGAAAATCATTTTGCTCATAGTTTTCTCGATTCGATCTGTTAATTTAATATTCCGTTGATCTGTTAAGAATTTAAAAAGTATGTGCGTATTCAGTTATATTCTATCTATAATAATGTTTAAATGAATTATATATGTGTGGGCGCTTTGTGAATTGAATGAAATTATTGATTCAAGAATTAAAAGAATGATTTTAGAAACTTATTTTTTAATCTTAAAGTTATTAGATGGTTTTTATGTGTTTTGTGTCATTTGAGTTGAATGAAATTTTGTTCATTCGGGAATTTAAAAAGATTTGATTTTTAGAAGTTGATATGAAATTCAATTAGCTTTTAAAGGCTAAATACCTAGATCGTTCCTTAAATAGATATATAATTTTGTTTATTCATGGTGTTTGGACAACCTTTTGAGCGCCTTAACTAAATCATGAAATATCTCTCACATTCCATCAGCAACAGATGTGTCAGACAATTTTGTTTACCAAAACTAACAATCACACAGATATTTATGCTTGAGAAAAGTGTATTTAATAAACACTTCTATCCATGACATCATTTGTTTGAATTTCACTGGCTACTAATGTGTCGAAAAGAAAGAGAATTACACCTATGGAACTGGTAATTTCCATATCTAGCTCCAATACCTGTAAACTCAGCTAATACTAAGCTTCAATAATCATCTTTTACTACCAAATAGTTATAACACTAACTTAAAAGACGAAAGGAGTATCAAATATGTGAGGAATACTTACGAGTTATTAATTTATTAATGTTTTGATTTATGTTTTATAGCACAAAACAAGTTCAGTAATAGATGTATCATAAAATTTATTATTTACAACATTTTATTATGTATTTTGAGAAAAACGTACAATACAAAAAAAAAATTCCAGCTTAGGGTTATCACACCTCAAATCCCATTGAAACAGATAGACACCCTGTTACATCCCAAGTCTATACTCTAAATATAGTACGATGTCTAAAATCACAAATTGACCCAAGACTGGCATACTATTCTACCACCATCAATTATCAATATTAAGTGGAAGCTATGAACTAAAAACAGACGTGGGAATGAGATTCATACTATTTATTTATGAGAATAATACAAAACCAATCTTGATAATCCAATACAACTAAACACATTGGGCATATCTAGTGTTTGAAAAAACCTATAACCATAAAAATGAGTTATTGAGACAAATTTTAGCTAACTCCAAAAAAGGTTGAAAATATAAGTCCAAGAACACTACTTGAATGGAATAAAATTTGGTCCTCGAACAATGAGGACTCACCAAAGTTGATGATTGCAAATGCCACTAAACGTCTAGTAATTGAGTTTGGGTACGAGCATACGAATCTACATCATGAAATAATATAGTGTAAAACTCAGTCAGTACTTGGAATGTACTGGTACACAAGTCATATGCATATCACAGATAATACAATAGGGAAAACATGATTAAAATGAATAATACCTTTTTGTCATAGCATAAGTACAGTAAATCATATACGCATACGTCATGTGGGAGTTTCTTCTGACCTAGAAACACCGTGTGAGTTCATGACGTCCATTGTAATAACCCCACATTAGGAGAGTTCCTAATACTTTGCCAGGATAAGAAGGGTATATGTTCATGTGGATAGATCAGAATAGGCTCTTGGGCTAACCACTCAGGCTAAGGCCTCTGGGTTCAAGTCTTATGCTGGAAAATGTAGTTTTGGGACTAAGGTGCCACCCTCAAAGATGACTAGTGACAGAATTTTTTCGTCCATTCGGTGCTATGTAGTCCTTCCAAAATATAATAGGTTCATGTACTCATATCTGGCAAAAATACTTTAAAACATGTCATGGATGTCCTTTTCGTAACCATGTAAATCTTATACTTATTGCATGATTGTAGTTTTCATGTAGCCATAACTCATAGTTTTCTCGTGTTCATAATTCATGGTTTTTCATACTAGCATAAAACATGGGTTGAAATCCTTTTCTTGAGACATAAATAACTTGCATAAAATCAAAGTTCATATAAAACCTCAAAATCATGAAGTGTAAAGCACAATCATAGTTCAAACATAACGTCATGAGAATATCCTTAATCTTACATACATTTATCGAAAAAATGATAAACACAGTAGAAATTCATAGTCTTGAATTCAAAGCATAAAACTCTTATTTTGAAATATAAATCATAATTTTCAGTAAATTACTTGAGCATAAGGATGGAAGGAATTCGTAACTGAAAACATTGCATATCTGGTGGAACAAAATCTTTACAGAAGGAAGGTTTGAGGGAATTTTTGACTTAAACCCTAGGTTGGAGATTTTTTAGAGAGATTCAGTATGACTTCTAAAGTTAGAACATAAGAATGAGATGGAGTGGGTGTATAATCATAATACACCCCCTCCATACATGTTAATTGATGTAGTTCTGAATTAGAGGGTTGGAAAATGACCGAAAATCCCCTAAATATAAATAAATTTAAAGTTGAAAGTCTTTGTCACGACCCCAAATCCAAAGTCATGATGGTACCTGTACTATCCGAACTAGACAGGTCATCCTACACGATTTTATAAGGTAAATACGGAAAATAATGAATCAGTGAGAATAATAGAAGTCTCAGACACTGTCCAACAGCTAAATGTGAAGTTCACTCCAGCCACCTACATGCATTAAGTGATGAAGGCTCAAACGTATGGATGAAAAATCCAACTATAAAACCACCAAAAAATTGGTGTCACCGTGTACAAACCTCTAATACAAGAAGAGCATCGCAGAAGATGAGTGTCTAGGATCCTTAAACAAGATCTAGTACATAGATAAAAGAGTTTGGGCATTTTTCGGATGACATGTAACTACCCCAACTTATGAATACTCGAGCCTCAGACTGATCAGGAAGAGGGAATGATCAAATCGCACTGGATTGTGAACCTACACAAATGTAGAAAAGCAAGAGAGTGAGTACCAAATATGCAACGGGTACTCAACAAGTATCCCTGGCTTGACCCTAAAATAAAATAATAAAGAATCACCAATTACCCCGATCATCCCAACCACAGTCCTCCAGATTACAAGCTGCAAATCAAATCATAACCAGTAGTTCATAATGAAAAGTAAATGGCATATATAGGGCATAGGGATGATAACGGTAATAAACAGTAAAAACAAAACTAACAGTGAATTGGTAGAATAGCGTATTTGCACAATCAAATCCAAGTCTAAGCCAAGACAATATCCACAATTTATTACCAATCAACTCAACAATGTATCAATACCCAAGTTAGCTACTCACTTAATAGCAAAAACAACAATAAGCAAGGCATTTCGGCCAGCTCCACAAATATATCAACAACAAATAAAATCAATCTAACTTGTACCAAATATAATATTACGTCCTTAGACCATTCAGAGGTAAGCCTTTATCCCGAGTCCATGTCACAACTCATGGGGTAAACCCACTCATTATGCTATGGCCTTGTAGGTGGAGTCTATAATACCTCATTAGTTTCTACTTCATAAGTTCGATTGCAGTAGGAAGGGTACATTAGACGCAACCGAGAGTCAAAATCTTGAATTAAATACTAACTATAATAGGTCAAGGTAACTAAAAGAACAACAACCAAGCCTACAACCCATATCAGTCCCTACCTTATAAGTTCAACTGCGGTAAGAAGGATACATCTGACGCAATCATGAAATAGACTTGTCGGATAGGTTCTGAGATGTTTATAACAACATGATTAAGTGCATTTCAGGCTTAAAACATGTCATGCCCCGAACCTACCCCTAGACGTAACACGATATTTGGAACCATAAGTGGCCCAAGTTAATCCATGGCCTGACATAAGTCATAAAACATACATTTGAAAGATAATGCGGAAGTTGAAACATGGGTTGACTTCTTCGTAAATTAAAATAGAATAAAAACAAACTTTTATATTAGATAAATAGAGTTGTATACAACTAACCATCACTAGCTAGCTAACTAGCTGCTTGTTTATGAAGCATCTACTAATAACTGGTGAGTAACTGGGACAAACCCCCAAAAAAATTTAGATAACTAAAAAGAAATAAAATTAAGCTAGGAACTCTGAATATTTTCCCTAGAAAAATAAGGACTCATTATTTGCTAACTGAAATCTGTTTGTGTTTACCATCCATGAAACTGAGAGAAATACCTGAATCTATAGTGTGAATATAGGCATAGAGTATGGATCAGTACTTTGAATATATTGGTATGAGCATACATATTCCTTAAAACATTTAAAAAGAATGATTCCAAACTAATAGATTTAAACTGAACAAATGATTGAATTATGAAAACTGATATACTTTGAGTCACAATTTATCATAAAAACATAATTGAAACTGTAGTGTCGCGTAATACTGAAAATAAACATATTCGAAGTAAACTAGTGTGAGTCATGCATAATGTAATTTTACTGAAAACTGCATATAGGTGAAACATGAGTGGAGTTTCTTCTTATCGACATACGTCATGTAAGATCATGACGTCCAACATAGTAACCCCACGCTGGGAGATTTTCTTAATACCTTTCTAGGGTATAAAGGCTACATGAACATGATGATCGATTCATAATAAATAGCTTCTTTGGCTAACCACTTGGTCAAAGGCCTTTGGATTCATACCTAAGACGACAAACGTAGTTTATCGGACTAAGGTATCACCCCTTAGGTTGAGTGATTGTGTTCCCCATTCCCTTGGTGCTAAATAAATCTCCCAAAATATCACATATTTATTCAAAGGCACATAACTTGCAACAGATCATATAGTATATCTCAGTATGTAAAAATATCAGTCTTATAAGAGTTCGTATGTATTTGTAAGTTTATAATCTTTTCATATTATAGTTCTTGTATCAAAATTCATGAGTCATAAGAATTCATAGAGAATCCTCGTGCTAAAATTATACTTTCATGAGATAAAGAATCAATGAGTAATTTTATATAGTTTATTTAAACAATTAAAATCATGTAACCTTTCATGCTAAATTATGTAAAATAACGAATTCATGAAAAAGAATAATATCATGTAAAACTTGCATAAAATTAGGAGTAAATAGCATGAAAGACATAATTTGGGTTAGAACTCTAATTGAAAATTCGTAGAACTTCACTCGAAAACAATGAAATTTTGGTCACGAGGATGAAATAAAATCTCCATTGAATACCCACATACCTAAATTTGAAGAATTATTGAAGGAAAAGTCTGGGCTTGAACCTTGAACCTTGGATCTTGAAGAAAACCCTTCCATGGAGTTCTTGAAATTCTAAAAAAAGAGAATGAGAAATTAAAAGTTGAACATGGTTATGGAAAGAATGTGATTTCCATTACATACTTTCGAATTGAAATTTGGGGAAGAATATTGTATTTTACCTTGCTTGGAATTTGAAAACTTTAGAGTACTATGGGGAATGAAGGGAGGGTTTATCAGTTGAAGAAGGATAAGTTTTGGACATTTTAGAGGGGTCTTAAGTCGTGGAATTGAGTATATAAAGTGGTGGAATGAATACAAGCTTGAATAAATAGGTTTTGGCAAAGTTTTCATCAGGTAATAGAGTTACACGATGTGCTCCTAACTTACTTTAAGTTAGCTGTGCATCGCGCTACTTATCATGCAAGTATTCTAGTTACTAAAATGCTCATAACGTTTTACTCCTACCTTGGATTGATACGCAGTTTATTGTGTTGGAAACTAGACTTAGAGAAATTAAATTTATATTATTTATGGGTCATGTAACCCCTAATATTGTAAGAGATATGCTTGTTTGAAGTTGACCCATTTTCAGACCTATATGAAATCTAACTGGTAAGAAAACCTTGACTTCAACTTTGTGCTAGGGGTTCGTTAAGACCTTGAATCACATACAACAATTAATGTACACTTATTAGATGGATTTTAACACCTAGGTTCATTTCTAACCATGTACGCCTAAAGGTTTAAGTCTTAGGTTAAAAGTCAGTGTGTTACAATATCTCCCTCTTGGGATCATTCGTCCTCGATTGATGGTATTGGCTTGAATGAACATATATAAGATAAAAGATAATTTTAGTACCACAAGGATTTGAAAGACACCTACTAAAGAATGCAGGAGCATGAGTTATGAGTTCAAGAAACTAACATAGATTTGACGAGCTTGATTTAGGACATGAACTTAGTCTTGGACATGTGTCTCATTTAAAATGGAACTACAAGACATGAAACATAACTTTATTGAGAATGAAGTAATAACATGACTACCTATTTATCCTATGATAAGGTCTATATCAAGCTTAGCAACACTTCCCAAAATCTCTCTTTCATATAAAAACTATACCTCATTCCAAGCATTGTATAACTCTGGCAACGGTATATATATAACTACTAGAGCTCGAATCTAATCACATGTTGTTATTATTTTCAAGCTTAGTTTTATGGTACAAGGTACTACATGTAATATGAATCATGTTAGCCTAAGCCATAAGATTCCATATTCTATATCCACAAGAACATCCCTTCTTCTTATACCTAAGGTCAACCAACCTCTAGCTCCAATCAAAGAGTCACCAACTGCAAAATGTAATTGCCACACACTTATCAACATGACATTAATGCTTAACACCATATACTCATAATATATCATCCTTTAAGTCAAAATTATCTAGGGATCTTTTCAAATATCCCTAAAGTCAATAATATTAGCGTACTCATAAAGGGACTCACCCAACAATGTTATCTACTTATTACACGTAACTGGATCTTACATCATACTCCAACTGTACTTAAAAAGTTAGGTTACACAAGAACACCAAAGATATGACTAACTGGGGATTCACTGTCTCCCATCTCATAAATAAAGTCACTAAAGGAAATGAGGTACGAACATAAACTATAGAAATTTGGAATGAGGGTCTAACTCTTGACTATAAACATAGAGTATAATAGAGAATCATTAATGAGAGGGATGTTGTTCAACCTAGACTGATTTTGGTCGCAACCCTAAAACACGAGATGGAGTATGCAAAGTAAAGTACAGTAGGCATACATAATTCATATACTAAATGAATTGAGCATGAATGGAGGATTGTTTTGTACATAGAATCGACATAGCTTGATTTTACTAGCCATTACATTAAGATTATGTCATGAGTTCATTGGGTTGAGTATATTGTGACACATGAGTGAATACATCATGAGTTGTACAACATAAGGCTAGAGTTCATAACTTTATGGAGTAATATTGAGGTTGTTGTGCTGAAATTCTTGGTTTATTATTCTAAAAATTAATCATGTACATGAATTTTTATAAAGTACATGAGCATGGGTCATGGGCATGAGTTTGACATGCAGGACATGAGTAAAGTGTAACGATGAATGAAATTTGGGGAATAAATAAGAGTAAGAATGGATCTTGACTCACAATAGCTCTTCTCTAGAACTTATCAATATTCGATTCTCAAAACCAAACTTGCCAGTGCATTTTCTCTTCTCCCGCTTAGATCAAGATAAACATTCTAAGTCTGTGGACTTATGTCATATCCCAATCTAGTCTAAGCTCACTTCACTGTAGATGTCTGGTATCCCTAATCACGTGACTACTTAGCTCTTCCTGAATACTTCTCTTAACTCTATATTATCTCTAAGTCCATCATTTCATAATTTATCACTTCTTGATGCACATACCCACTTTCTCTAACACATAACTATTCTAATCTTCTCCTCTTAATCTATTAAAATTACTCCTATAAATTCTTATCCATCGAAGCTAGCCAAAGTACCATTTATACTAAGACACCCCAATATTGATTATCTATAATCTACTTAGTCCAACACTTAATAACACCATGTAAATACCTAAATAACATTATTCACACTTAGCAATCCAAGTATATTATACATATAAATGCTAAACTTTTCTTTTTGAAGACCACGCTTGTGGATGAATTTCCTCTAGAGACTTATTTTACCATAGAGATCATCTAGAGTCAAGCTTAGTGTTAATTACTCCTTTGGGAGTCAAAAACAATACCATTAATCTTAATCATAAATCTATCTCGTTGTAGCCTAAACCTAACTATTCCTCATATCTGGCGTACATCCTATACTTAATCTTCCTAACCAACAAGTCCTCCTCTACATACCACCATTTATCCTTCACCATTCTTACTACACCTAAGTCAATTCTTAATAACATATCATCCCATTACTCATGTAATAATTATATTTCTATAGCTACATACCACAATCAATAACTATGCCACCTTTAATCCTAAACTTTTGAATTTAGAGAAGGATCTAAAACACATAATTTTGCCAATAGAAAAGGGTTACATTTCTGAATCAACATGCATGAATGCAGTAATGAGTCCTTTTAAGATCTCTTGTAGATTATGAGCCTTTGAAGGCATTTTATGAAAGAACTGCATATATAAAGATTAGAGTTTTACTATTCTAACACCTCAAATATGAGGCATAGTCAGAGAAATTAGTGCAATGCACAAATCTTGCATAAGTTTCTTAAAAGACTGCTCTATCATACAACTTAGAATATGAAAGAAAGAAAACTTTTACTAAATTTCCTGTAGCCTCCTGATTATAAGTGTGGTGCACAACACACCCATAAGCAAGACTTTACTATACATGTCTCCGTAGACTCCCTAGGACACTTGAACTTTGTGCTCTGATATCATATTTGTCATGCCCTGAGCCTACCCACTAGATGTAACACGGTACTTGGAATGATGAGTGGCCAAAGTTAACCTTTGGACTTGCATGAGTCATAAAACATATACTTGAAAAATAATGCAGAAGTTAAAACATGGTTTAACTTCTTCATATATTAAAATAGAATAAAAATAAACTTTAGTATTAGATAAATAGAGTTGTATACAACTGAATGACTCCATGCCTATGAAATATCTACTAATAACCGATGAGTAATTGGGACATACCCCAAACAAACTCTAAATAATTGAAAAAAAATAAAATTAAGCTGGGAACTCTGAATACATTGCCCTCAAAGAATGAGGAATCACCATCTGCCTACTGGGAACTATTTGTGTTTTACTATTAACGAAGCTGAGAGAAATATCTGAATCTATAGTGTGAATGTAGACATAGACTATGTATGCATCGGTACTTTGGATGTACTGGTATGTAAGCATGCATATGCTTAGTAAAACATTTAAAGAATGATGCCAAATTAAAAGAGTTAAACTGAACAAATGACTGAATTATGAAAATTAATATGCTCTGACTCACCATTTATTATAAAACATTACTAAAATTGTAGATTTGCATAATATCGAAAATAAACATATTAGAGGTAAACTAGTGTGAGTCATGCATAATGTAAATTTATTGAAAACTGTATATAGTTAAAACATGAGCTAGAGTTTCTTTTAATTGAGATACTTCATGTGAGCTCATGACGTCCAATATAATGACCCTATGTTGGAAGAGTTCCTTATACCTTTCTAGGGTAGAAAGGCTATATGAACAAGATGATCAATCCATAATAAATAGCCTCTTAGGCTAACCACTTGGGAAAAAGCCTCTAGGTTCATACTTACGCTGGCACGCGTAGTTTATAGGACTAGGGTATCACTCCTTAGGTTGAATAATAGTGTTTGCCATGCCCTTGGTGCTAAATAATCCTCCCAAAATATCATATATCTATTCATAGGCTCATAACTTGCAAAAGAAATCGTGTAATATTTCTCACATAGGAGAAAATACCATAGTCTTGTAAAAGTTCATCTGTACTTGCAAGTTCATATGAACTAATAAAAAATTCTTGTACTTATCATAAAATCATGCTAGAATTTGAGTCATAAAACCATGGAGAACCATGATGCTAAAAAATTTACTTTTATGAAATGAGGAACAAATAAGTAAATTCATGTGGTTGGTCCAAAACCAATAAAAATCATGTAAACTTCCATACTAAATCATACTTTATGCTAAAATCAGTAATAAGGATGAAAACCATGGGAACATTCATAACTACAAGAGTAAACATCATAAGAAAACCATAAAAGATGATTTCTAAATCAAATCATAAACTTGTATTTGAACCCTAATTCAAAAATTTATATAAAGTTGCCATAAATTTTAAGTTTGGGCAGGAGGGTGAAAGGAAGCGTTCACCGAAAAATCCACATACGTTAATTTGAAGAATTCTTGAAGAAAGTTTTGGGCTTAAACCTTGAAACTTGAAGAAAATCCTTCAATGGAGTTCTTGCAAATGAAATGAAAGAGAACGAGGAATTATAAGTTGAACATGGTAAGGGAAAGAATGTGATTTTCTATTACATACTTAGAATTGAAATTTGGGAAAGAATATTGCATTTCACCTTGCTTGGAATTTGAAAATTTTTAGGGAGTTATGGAGAGAGAAAAACGTGTCTATGAGTTGAAAAGGAATAAGTTTTGAACATTTTAGAGGGGTCTTAAGTCGTGAAATTGGGTATATAAAGTGGTAGGATGAATACACCCTTGAATATATGGGTTTTGGCAAAATTTTCGTCAGGTAATTGAGCTGCGCGACGCACCCCTAACTTGCTTAATGTTAGTTGCGTGCCGCGCTCCTTATCGCGTGGGCTTTCCAGTGAGCCCACGAGCTAAGCTCCGCGGCGCATAGTTTATTAAAATGCTCATAACTTTTATTCTGACCTCGGATGGACATGCGGTTTATTGCATTAGAAACTAGACTTAGAGAACTTGAATTTAGATAGGTTATAGGTCACACAACTCCTAATATTCTGAGAGATTTTCTCATTTGAAGTTGACGCATTTTCAGACCTATACAAAATCTAACCGATAAGAAAACTTTGACTTTAACTTCGTGCTAGGG